>PVIW01008375.1:0-61860 GCA_004026585.1 Noctilio leporinus
ATATATTTGGTTCTGTTTTGCTTGTTGTTAGTTTTGTTCATTATTGTCCTGTAATGGGTGAGATCATATGATATTTGTCCTTCACTCACTGGCTTATTTCACTAAGCATAATACTCTCCAGTTCCATCCATGTTGTTGCAAAGGGTACAAGTTCCTTCTTTCCTTCTGCTATGTAGAATTCCATTGTGTAAATGTACCAAAGTTTTTTGATCCAATCATCCACTGATGGGCACTTAGGCTGTTTCCAGCACTTGGCTATTGTAAATAGTGCTGCTATGAACATAGGTGTACATAGGTCCTTAAGAATTGGTGTTTCAGGATTCTTTGGGTATAGTCCAAGTGGTGGAATCACTGGATCAAAAGGCAGTTCCATTTTTAGCTTTTTAAGGAAACCCCATACTGTTTTCCACAGTGGCTGCACCAGCCTGCATTCCCACCAACAGTGTATGAGGGTTCCCTTTGCCCCACATCCTCCCCAACACTTGCTGTTTGTTGATTTGTTGATGAGTGCCATTCTGACAGGTGTGAGGTGGTATCTTATTGCAGTTTTAATTTGCATCTCTCTGATGACTAGCGATGTTGAGCATTCTTTCATATGCCTCTGGGCCCTTTGTATATCTTCCTCAGTGAGTTGTCTGTTCAGGTCCTTTGCCCATTTTTTAATTGGGCTGTCTGTCTCCCTGGTGTTGAGTTGCATTAGTTCTTTATTTTGGACATCAGACCCTTGTCTGAGGTATCATTGGCAATTATGTTTTCCCATACAGTTGGTTCCCTTTGAATTTTGCTGATATTTTCTTTAGCTGAACAGAAACTTTTCAATTTGATATAGTCCCATTTGTTGATTCGGGAAAGTAGAATAATCTTGAACCATGGGAAGCAATGTAGGAGCTCAATGATTGATATTGGGGGTGAGGAATGCTTCTGTTTCTCTTCTAACTGTCTGTATAAGAAGAATAGATACTGCTTTTACTGTTCAAGTTTTAGGAATATTAAACCCTATTTACTAGGGGATAGGTCATTTTGCATTAAAAGGCAATGGTTCTCTTTGGTTCTTTCTCCTGTTTCCTGGTAAGTGAACCTGCTCAAGCCTCCCCTCAGGAATGTCAACCTCCTCTTACTTCCACTCAAGATATTAGTATTGGTTAACTGAGCCAAGATACAGTTTGGGTGTGACTTTCCTGCTCTTCACCTAACAGGGTTTTGCGTTCCTGTACTATGTGGTCATCTAGAGAAAGGAGATACAGATTTAGACTTTGGGGGAGATGGATCTAGGGACAGGCTCCATCTTAGCCTGACTAGAACTCTGCACTGAGGTTTATTCTGTTTTCACCCCTAGTAATCAAGTAGGCATTGTTGCCCATTTTCTATTTTTCCAGAAACCATCTATTTCCTGCAACTGTTGTTCTGGAACTTTAGGGGGCAGCAAAATCGCCCAGAGGACTTGATAAAACATAGACTGCTGGATTCTGCCTCTCCAGTTCTGGGGTGCAGCTTGGAAATTTGTTTTTCTTTCTTTCTTTTCTTTCTTTCTTTCTTTCTTTTTCTTTTTTAAAGGTTTTATTTGTTATTTTTAGAGAGAGGGGAAGGGAGAGAAGCAGAGAGGGAGAGAGACATCTATGTACGGTTGCCTTTCACCTGCCTCCAGCTGGGGACCAGGCTGGAAACCTGGCTTGCGACCTGGGTATGTGTCCTAGTTGGGAATCGAACCAGCAGCACTTGGGTTCACAGGCTGGCACTCAATCCACTGTACCACCAGCCAGGGCTAGAAATTTGTATTTCTAATAGGTTCCCAAGCAATGCAGATGCTGCTGGCTCAGGACCAGACCTTGAGAACCATTGCTTGCAAAATCTTCAGAAGGGTGTGCAGTGGGAAGGTGACTGGCAGGGCAAGATGAAAATGCTCCTGAGTTCTTGCCCTTAGTACCACCTTCCTTCCATGAACCCTGTTCACCCTTAAGCCAATCCCTTCACACTCAACACTTCCAGGGTATCAGGTCTGGAGGAAGGTGACTTGATCATAACACCAGCTCTCAGTGGTTAGCTTTGGGTTTCTCCACCTTGAGAGAATCTGGGGTTTTAGACAGACCACTGAGGAGAGTGATTCACAGTCAAGGGCCTATAGGAGAACAGTTATTGCTAGTCTCTATAGCACTTAGCAAGCCTATGTTTCCCCACCACCTTGTATTGCAGGGCCAAAGAGTATAAAAATTATCCTTCCCAGTCACCTCTACAAAAGGAGTTCAGAATGAAGTTTACATTTTCATAATGACATGAAGTCACATAGTATTTGGCAGGCAGAAAAGAAGACGTTCCCCTTCCTCAGCTGTGTAGATACACAAAAGGACGCTGGAAGGCATGAGTATGGGTGGTGGCTGCACTCCATGGACCACTGACTAGTTACCAGCCTCCTGGCTGAAGGGAGCTCTGATGGCTGTTCCTGACTCCACTCCTCTAGCTCTTTGACTTGATAATTGTACAGGGACAGAGTACATGAGTGCTTGATGCCTAAGGTCTGGACTAGTGTAGGCACCACATTGTATAGACCCTGCAGGTGGTGAGATGACTGGATGGGGTTGGTGAGCCCCATCCAGGAGAGCTGACCTGCTGACCACAAACTATAGGCTGAAGAGATGAATGTGCTACATCACTCTCATCTACTTCTACTTCTCCTCACTTCTGCTGGCTTCCCTTTCCGATTTTCACAGCAATTTGGGGAGAGCTGGCAAAATGTTTCGCTAGGGCTCCATGTTTGTTTGCCCATTTTGATAATTGATTGTATATTGTCCTGCATTGTGCTTTAATTTTTGGATGTTCGCTTCCCAATGAGGCTATAACCTACTTGAGGGGAAAGAGTGAGTTTTCATTTTCCAGTCTGAGGGTGAACAACAAGTTACTTGGGTAAGCCTGCTTTGCTCAGTACGAACCCAGAACTGGATGGATGTTGCAAATGTGCGCTGTAGCTGCAGAAAACAGGGCCGCTTCTGCTGTCTGCCTCCCTGCCTAACCCAACCCCTCGCCCTTCATGCCTCAAACTGGCAAATATTATTCAGGAGAGGGTCTTTTGGCTCATCAAGTCTTCCTGAGCAAAGACAAGATTGAATGACTATATGTCACTGTCATAATTTTTGTCAGAAGGAACTGATGGCCCTAGTAACTACATCATTGTTCACAAATGCATGGTACCCTTCTCCGCAGGGGGAGTAGACAACCCCACTCTAAGGCACTGTCCCTGGCTGATGAAGTGTGAGTGGAAATGACCACCCTTGGCCTTGAACACCACTCCCATATCAGGAATGATGTGGATCGGGGCTGCTCCTATCAGAGTGAAGAACATGGGGCAGGGCTGCAGGAATCCTGGGTAGACATGTGGCTAAAACATTTAAAAAATATCAATATTAGGCCCTGGCTAGTGGCACAGTGGATAAGGTGCTGGCCTGCGAACCCAAAGGTTGCTGGTTCGATTCCCAGCCAGGGCACGTAATCATGTTGCAAGCCAAGTCTCCAGCCAGGTCCCTAGCTGGAGGCGGGTAAAAGGCAACCACACATTGAAGTCTCTCTCTCTCTCTCTCTCTCTCTCTCTCTCTCTCCCCCTCCCTCTTTCCTTCCCTCTCTCTCTAAAAAGTAATAAGTAAAATCTTAAAAATATATACCAATATTGTATTACTCAATTTACTTCTGTGAAGTGATTGAGTTTCTAGAGGCCTAATAAATGACAACTCTCATCCTGAATGTCATTTGGTCTGAAAGGCAGACTGGGCCTGGTCGGTTTCTTCCTGCAAACACAGATCAAGTCACTGCTCTTCCCTGGGTGAAGAGGAAGGGGTGCAGAGAATTACTCCCAATGAGGTCCTACCCCCTGAACACTTTGGGCAAGGGAAATAGAGATTCCTGAAGAGATGACATTACTGTGGAATTTTATCAATCTGTGTCAGCTCTTTTCAACCATTGTGCTTCAAGAATTTTAAAAACTATCTAGTTAGGGGTACTGGCCTCTTTTCCCTTAGCTTGTCAAATATAAACTGACAACCGCCAACATAGCAATAGCCATCCTGTGGAAATTAATCTAATTTATACCTATTTTTTAGTCCGGTCATCAAAATATATGCTGTTTTTTTTGGTGTGCCACAACATTTTCATAATTAATTTATGTGTGCCCTGAGGTGAAAAATGTTGAAAATCACTGCTCTAGGTATCTAAAATAATATGCCAGAAATAAACATATTAGGAGAGGCCATACCACTTTAATTTTTGTCTCATTTTTATTCTTGCAAATTTAAAAGCCTAGGGGAAGCATTCAAGTAACAGATCAAGGCATGGAAGTAAAAGTTTAAACAATGGTAATCCTAACCATTATCATGAAATGGGGGTAATTTATCACATTGCTACAATAGGGGGATAACTGCATGGGACATGGGAACTGAAGCTGGAACATTAAAAGACTGACTTTCTGCCAAGCTGGCTTTATTGTTCACTGTTGGCCTGTCACTCCCAGCTCTGCTCTGGCTGCTGGGCCTGAGGGAAATGGGGTTACTTTGAAACCCAGCGCTCTTAACGAAGCAGTTCCTGACCCTGAAATGTGCGAGAAAATAATCGAAAAGTGTGATGAAAAACCCGGCTGTTGAAAAGTTAGTAATCCTTCCAGGGTTGATTTGAAAATAATCGAGTTGTTTTACTTTGGTAAATGATTCAATGAAACATAACGACGTCAAAGAAATTATCCAGTGTGTTCCATGTCCTGCAGCCTTGAACATCTAAACTGTATGCTTGCGAATGAGCATCATTATTAGTGAAATTTTATTGCAAAATTTGGCATGGGGTATTTTGGAGTGTCAGACTTTTAGGCGCTATCATAGAATTGGCAGGATTCAAGGGATTGTTATTGATTTAATAACATTTTTCTTTATTGTCCCCATAATCACCTGCTTTATAAACTGTGGCTAGAGCTGATGTGGCAACGGGTAATTTTCTTAGAACCCAAATGCATTTACATTTTTCCATCTTTTGATTTCAATCATTTCTGGGAATTGTTAGTCGGTGGAATAAAAAGAAAATACGTTACAAACAATTCAGAACACCAAAAACAAAATTCCTTGGACCTTTTACAGATACCACACATGCAAATAAATGTGGCTTTGCATTCCAAAGGCATCCGAGTGGGGATTACATTTTCCTCATTAACCTCTTTTTTACCCAAACAGTATGCATTCTCAAGCTCATTTTATCAAAATCAAGTTTGACTTCTTCTTCTTTTTTTTTTTTTTTAATATTTTATTCATTACTTTTAGAGGGAAGAGTAGGGAGAGAGGCAGAGAGGGAGAGAAACATCAATGTAAGGTTGTGTTTCACCTGCCTCCAGCTATGGATCTGGCTGGAGACCTGGCTTGCAACCTGGTTATGTGCCCTGACTGGGAATCCAACCAGCAACCTTTGGGTTCACAGGCTGGTGCTTTATTTACTATGCCACCAGCCAGGGCCAAGTTTGACATTTTTAATTAGTTCACACTGACTGTGTTCAAGTGAAGAGGTACAGTGTCTTCTTTTGATCCCTAGTCATTTATATTTATACAATCCTGGTTGAACGGTACCAAGGGAAGAATGCCTGCCTGCTGGTTTAGGATGAAATCTGGAGATTGATTGAATTGCATGCAAAATCAAAACACTAGAGGTACTATGTTTGGTTTGGTTTTTTTTCTCCCCTATACTACTAAAGAAAGGTGGAAAATGCAATCCATGATGTACACCTGAGATCTGAACATGCTTGTATTCCCTATGGAAAACCATTTACAAAATGAATGTACTTATTTCTAATGGAAGAAACACCCAATCTGCTTTTAATCAGTCCTCTGCTAATGTGTGGACTTTATTTTAAAGCAGTGGGATTCTTCTCTTTTATCAAGGAGAGTTAATAGAGTTGTTTAGAAAGATTGTACAACTTTGGTAAGGAGTAGAAATGTGACTTGATTTTTGTTTTGTAACTTTCGTAAACTTGTGCATGAATCTGCCTTTTTTGCTGTGATACAGAACAAAAGTATACCGTTGGTTTCAGTGTTGCTATTTGGCAGTGATGATGAAACAGTTCTGTGTATATATCCATCTGAATAAAATAAGAGATGTCAAAAGTACTCTCAGTCTGGAGTCTACCAATTTTAGGAAACGCTGGATCAGTTGTCCTCACTGCTATGAGCTGTCTTGTTTCGTCAGGCATTCTTTTTCTTTTCTTTCTTTCTTTTTTCTTTTTCTTTTCTTTTTAAAATTTTACTGTTGTTTTATTAAATGTATCCCATTTTTCTTCCATTGCCCTCCCCAGCCCCACTCTCCCTATCCCGTCTCCCACAGTCAATCCCACATGGTGTCCATGTTCATGGGTCATTTATACTAGTTCCTTGACTAAACTCTTCCCCTTCTTTGCCTCTCCCCTCCCCTGTGCACACTGAAAGTCTGGCATTCTTTTTCATTCCACGCTCTTCTCATGCATTGCTTTCAGGCTCCTGCAATCCCAGCACAAGATGGCATGACTTGGGGTTGGAGAGAGAACCAATGCTAGTTTTCCTAGTGTCCACAGTTTCAAAGCACACCCTTTAATGTTATTTGACACCATTCTTCTACATGTGCTTTTTTTAGAAAGTGGAAAAATACATTATTGAGAGTTTGTCAGCTAAAACCATATTGCAAAACATTTGCACAACTGAATTATTGACAAAAATGCATGTGATTCCAAAAGCGCTTGAGTGATTGAAAGCAGTTGCAGTATTTCAACACGAGAATGTTGCTTATCCTGTTGCCTGTTTTCAGATTCCTACAAAGCATACCTCTGGCCTTCTACTGTCCCCAGATAGCATTTCTCCGCAGCTAACTCAGAACAGATTAGACCTAGAGTTTTAGAGTACGGTATGACTTTTACTCCTTGAATAAGCATTCAGGAAATATATCCTGTTCTCCCACGGTCATCTCTAATTCATAGGAGGATGAGTCATTCCCCCTACCTGCCCCCACCCCACCCCACCCCACCCTATTCCTGTTATGTCTAACAGTGCCTACCAAATTCCAAATTCCATAATCACATCTGTTCATTCCCAGCATATGCTGTGATGGCCAAGGGGCAACCAGGCCCTAGTAGGTCCTTTGAAAAGACATATTCAGTCCAAGTCACATAGCTTCAGGGTTGATTTTGCCACTTACTCTTAAATGTCCTGGTTTGGCTGACACTTTAGCTTACCTTTGAGAATGACACGAATATCAGCTGTTCTACTAACTAGAAACAAAGCCATTTGTATTGTGAAAAGAAAATAACAGCTTCATGGAAAATTGCATTTGCATAACCTAAAAATTTCAAAACCCCATGTGTGTGGTGTGTTCGGTGTGTGGTGAGAGAGTTTTCCAAAAATCTAATGCATTTGACATCTCAATTGCCTTCTGACTAACACAGAATTAGTATTCTGAAAACTAGAGAAGGTAAACAATGTGTTCTATTTTTTTCATTTTAAATACACTTCCTTTGTCAAATCGCTCTCTTTACTAATAAGAAAAGCCTCCAAGAGCAATGTAATTTATCTTTATTTAGAATTACAGAAAAGCAAAGGTTCCAAACTATCTTCTAAACTTCTCAGTGGACTTCTGGTTGTCAAGCTTCACCTTGTTTAAAGATGTTAGAAGGTAATATCATGGATCTGATTGTCATTATGTTGTTTAGACATGCTAGAACTGGATTGCCTGCGTAGAAACTAATGGGCTAGAGAAGAAAAGCATTCAAAATCTTCATGATGGGGGCTTGAACGATCCAGGCATCAGCCAGATGTTTTATTTCTAAACTTAGAACATCTGATGAAGTCATGATTTGCCTCAATTAGAGTTCTCAGCCTTGGCTGTATATTAGAATAATCCCAGAATTAAAAAAAGAAAAACAAAAAAATAGGCAGGCTATACTCATTCTAATTAAAGTAGAACCTCTCAGGGCAGAGCCCTAGACATTTTTGAAGTGCCCCCAAATGATGTGAATGTGCACCCAGGTTGGGAATCACCAACCCACATGATAATTTCATCTTTCAGAAGAGAGAGAAAGTGATGAAGAGGATTAACACCCTGCTTCTAATTCTGGCCAAGCCAGAGGCCCCAAATGGAAAATTAGGAGTGACAGGAGTCCTGAAAGAGGGCCACCTGGCCATCAGAAAATTCCACAGGGATGCGGTCACTGCCAGATACACACTTGGTTAGTTTGAGCTGTAAAATATCTCTGGAAAGTATAAAAGCCTGACTTTGCCTTCCCAGCCTGAAAGTTCAAAAAGAAGCAGGAGAGATTCCTCAAAATAAATCTCTGATGCTGCTATTTATGTGGTCCAGAGCAGGGGTGTTGGGTGGCGGGAAGAAGAAGAAAATAAAATGGAAAAAAGTAGTAAAAAAGAATTAGTATCTTTATGGAACAAGCTGTCTGCTGAGCTCAGATATATTTTGAAATGGTGTATGTAAAATGTGAAAGAAGATCTAGAAAAACTAGTATAGATATAAAAAAAAATCTGTCAATAATATGTGAGAAGAGTCAGAAAGACTAAATCCAGAAGGATTTAGATGGTGAAGAGAACTGTTTATACAAAAGCAAGTGTAAAATATATTCAAGGACTGTGCTGGTGTTTTGTCAGTGTTAGGTCAACACAGAAGTTATGGGTGGCCATACCCTTAGATTCAGTTTTATTCTTTAGAAAGCATGGGACAGGGTGGGGAAGGGGAGAGAAGGGAGGGGAACTGGGGTGAATGTAATGTAACAACAGTAAAATTAAATTAAAAAGAAAAAAAGGAGTGTAGGGCAAAGTTTGGGAAGAAGGAATTGAAAAGGAAGGTTATTTGGGAGCAAATGCTAGCCGCCCTAAAGAAGTTCAAACAACTTAAAACAAATCAGAATATTAATAGAGTTTTCAGATGAAATCGCTTTAATATTTAAAAAATATAGAGAATGAGAGAGGTTCCTAAATAAGTCTTTGAACTAGAGTCAAAGACCAGCTGATTCCTCTGTTTACAAATTCTAGAATTCTAGAAAATGCAGTTTGAATGCAAAATTTGCCACTTAAATCATACCTATGACATAGCTCATGAACAGCATAGAGACCTGAAAACATAAAAATTTAAATAATCTAATTCAAATTCATTATTCATTATGTTTGAGAATCTGATAAAAGCTAAATACCATCTTAAAGTACTTACAAGCCATCCCAAAATGTAGGGACTTAAAACAGCTACCATTAATTTGCTCACAATTCTACAATTTGTGCTAGGCCCAGCTGGGTGGTTCTTCGGCTGGTTTCATCTGGGATCATGCAGGCAGCGTTAGTCATCTGATTGCTTAACTGAGGCTAGTTGGGCCAAGGCAGCCTCAGTCATGTGTTTGATGGTAGTTGCTGGCTGTCAGCTGAGCCACTTCTCACCAGCAAGAAATCCAGTGCTAATCTACACGGTGGGAGCAGCATTTCAAGAGAAAGAGAGCAAAAGCATCAAGGGCAACCCTTGGAAGTTGCATATTATTGCTTCTCCTTCATTCCATTGGTCAGAGCAAGTCACAAGGCTGGCCCTGATCAAGGGATGGGGAAATAGTCAATACCTTTAGAAGAAAGTTGCTAATCTACCACACCAGGAAAATGCTTCTTCACTAACACCCCCCACTAGTCATGCACTACATATGATGGCCTGCATATGTGAGGATGGTCATATTATAACAGAGCTGAAAACTTCCTATTGCCTAGTGACATCATAGCCACATCCCTGGGTTTCACGTCTTGTGAACTAAATCAATTGCATATCAAAACAGTATTTTTCCAAGGTTGGGAATCTGTGGATGGTTGCTGAGGGCTGATTTTAGGCATTCACTGTCCTATGCCATTTTAAAGAAACTTGACCATCCATGAATTTTGGTGTCTTCAAGGGGTCCTAGGATCAGTCCTCTGCAGAAACCAAGGGGCAACCAGGGAGTCCAAAGCTATACATGGATTTTCAACTGCACAGGAATTGGAGCCTCATATTGTTCAAGGGTCAGGTCAGCTGTATTATGTCTTCAGTCTCTTTTAACCTAGAATAGCTCCTGTGTGCTTGCGTGCACACACACACACACAACATATCCTTTGCTATGCTACTGACTTTCTAAAGCGACCAGGTCAGTTCCTTATAGAATGCCCCAATTCTCCATTTTTGGATCCTCTTTTCATAGTGTTTTAACTTGTTCCTCCATCTTCTGTCTATCCCTTGTATCTAAAGCCTTGATGAGACTCAGGTCACACATTTTGAAGAATAGTCCCTAAGTGAGACTGTCTACTTCATAGTCAGTGGCATCAGCAGCAAAATGAGCCCGGATGCCTATGCTTGTGATGCTGAGTTTGATTCATGTGTTGAAGTGATGGCAACCACAACTTTCTTCACTAGTAAGAGGCATTTTCCCTTTGTCAATTAGCAAATCATCTGTGGGGTGATAATTTGGTGCCATGAAAATAACCCAGTTCTCTAAAGTAAGTTTTTTAAAAAACATAAGTGGTTGTGCTTTTGGTTTTTATAAAAAATTATATTTACTTTTTCTTTCTTTTTAAAAAGATCTTAATTATATATTTTAGAGAGAGGGGACAGGAAGGAGAAATAGAGGGAGAGAAACATTGATGCCAGATGGAAACATAAACTGGTTGCTTCTTGTACAGACCCCAACTGGGGACCCTGACTGGGAATCAAACAAGCAACCTTTTGCTTTGAGGGATAATGCCCAACCAACTGAGCCACACCGGTCAGGACTATACTCACTTTTTCAAAGATTTCATCAAGCTGTGTGTATTCAGCCAAAAATTATAAAAATAAACCAATGTCTGCAGTAGGCCATTAGGTAATATTTCATTCTCTGCTCACTTCTTTGTCATTTGGGATACCATTTGGGTTTATGGTAGTCATGCATACCTGGGCTAGTAAATTGGGCATTAGTGGGTTCCCAGAGCTGTGTTTTGTGGTTCTCTTATTCTGTCATCTAATTTTATGACTATCACATGCCAAGGTCAGAAATGGGACAATGTAGAATGCTGCATAAGTGAATGTTATATTGTCATGAGTAATGAAATGAGATCCAGGCAGCACACAGAGCACAAGAAGCCAGGCATTGCTGTAGGTGTGGGCTACTAGACTCTTACCATGAACTAATTACATCACACATTGCAACTGCAATGTGGGGTGCCTTGTAGTGATTTCTTTGTTTCCTTTTTTAAGAAGGCCAAAAGACATGAGTGAAAACACACCAGTAACCAAACATGGCGGTATCAAGCCTAATTAGGAATAGAAAATCATTTCTAAAATTGGTGTCTGTTCATTTTCTTTATTTCATTTGTTTTTGTTTCACCCTCATCTGTGACTCATTTGCCTTTCGTCATCTTCCACAATGGCTTCTGCAAGAATATCAGTCTTGAAATGTACAACATGGCTCCTACCCACTTCAAACATTGTTGAAAATCTCATTTGTTATTTTGGACTGTGGTCTCACTTAAAAGCCAGGGTAACTGAGACTGCAAAGCACATACCTTTAATTCCCAGGGTGAGAAGGAAAAGAGAGAACACAAGAGCCAGCAAGAAGGAGAGCTAAAGCTGTGAGACTCGCCCCAACAGACATGTGTGGAAAACTGCAATATTCAGAAGTTGTATAGGCAGCTGAAGTCTCTAGACACAAAAACACTGGAAACTGCCCAAACCTGGACTCAGTAGAGTATAGAAATGTGATGAAGACCAGGACTGGTTGTTTTTTTCCCAACAAGAGGTTAGTTACTTAAGGACCACAATTCCCAGGATTACAAGGATTTGCCTGTAGTGCCCAGGGAACACTTATCTGCAGTAGAATTAGTGACGTGAAGAGATTGGGATTCTATGTGAGCTGCCTGCTCCATGAGGCTGTACTGGCAACCTGAAAGTAACACTGGGAAAAATCATATTAAATTGATATCAGCAGATAAAAGCTTTATTAAGTACAAGTTATGTTTTTCTAATTAGCTTAAATGTTCAAGAGTTTGGGGAAGCCAAAAACAGTCACTAGGGTTTAGAATCACTCCTTTAAAGAAAAACAAAAACAAGGCCATGTGCAAAATATCTCAGGCCAGGAGCTTAATCATATTCATCCAATTCACTTTCCTTTTTTTCATGCCCAAAAAGGAAGCAGTCACCTGCCATGGAAAGCTAATTCTGTGTGGGCTCTGCTGCTTTGGAAGGGGAGACTATCTCAGCTATTCACAGGCAGAGGTTCTACTGGTGCACCTTGTGGAAATATTTCATAACTGACACAAGATAAGCATTTGCCTAATAGGCAAGAGAAGCCAGGAAGAAAACATTGCTGTGAATCTTTCCTTTTGCTAAAAAAGCTATAAACTCTTTACCAAGAGCTCGACCTTTGGACCACACATGTTTCAGACAATTATTGACTCTGCAGCTCATGGTGGCAGGGTGTCCCCTACCTGGAGGTCCAAGGGTCAGTCGTAAGGTAGGAGAGTAACCAACAGTGAGCTACAGTTTTCTTTCCTCTTGCAGAAGGGAACTTGGCTGGAAGAGCCATAGGAGGCAGTGTCCCAAGCGTTCACTTTTTACGTGCTTGTTCATATGAACCAACTTAGATGCAGTGCTGCAGTTTGCAGCGTCACAATCTTGGAGATTGGACAGCCAATTTCTTCCCTCTGTTCTGGGTATAATAAAGAATCAGCCCTGGCTGGTAGCACAGTGGATGAGGTGCTGGCCTGCGAACCCAAGGGTTGCTGGTTCGATTCCCCAGCCAGGGCACATAACCAGGTTGCAGGCCAGGTCTCTAGCCAGGTCCTTGGCTGGAGGCAGGTGAAAGGCAACCATACATTGATGTTTCTCTCCCTTTCTGTTTCTCTCCCTTCCTCTCTCTCTGGAGATAATAGATGAAAAAAAAAAAAAAAGAATCAATAGATAAGGCATCACCCAGTGATGCTTATTCAAGTCAATAATTATGGAAATTCTCACACGAGTATAAAATTAGCACACATGTCATTATGAAGGTCCCAAATGATAGGAAGGAATGTTAAAATGGCTTTTGACATCAGGATGGAGATTCAGGGTGCAAGAAATGTAACTCGATGATGCAACTGCAACTATTTCAAGCCTTCATTCAGTCAATTCAGGAACTTTGTTCCCACTCTCTGTCACATCACCCAATGCACTGGACAGGCTTGGCTGATTGTCCATGTTGTCTGTCCACACAGGGGACACTGAATTGCCCATCAACCTGGGTTGTCCTTAATTATAATTTCAATTCTTGTGAGGTCCCTTCAGACTTATCTGTCTGCCCTTCAGTTCCTTGGCCTCTTTCTGCCACTTCCCCATGGTTCCTGGGAGCACAGCGATTAACGTGCAGCTCTTGGCTACGCCCAAGACACAGCAAGTAGCCACAGTTTTTCCTCTTCAGAATTCTCACTATTCTCTGGCTTTACCTGGGAAGCAAGTTCAGAGTTTCCTCTGTCTTAGATGAAGGGGTTTGGCCATTCCCCAAGAGCAGGGTTCCCCGCCCATTCTCAGGGACCCGTCATTGTCTGCCTTTCATTCTTGCCTCCCTTTTCCTCCTCCTCTGGGTCTGAGGAACCCTTTTTTTGGTACTAAGGGCAGAAGAGACTTGCTTTCGATGTCAATGCCTTCACCACTGAGCAAGTTTTTTTGTTTTTTTTTTCAATTGCAGTAAAATATATATCACATAAAGTGTA
Organism: Noctilio leporinus; assembly: GCA_004026585.1. NCBI lineage: Eukaryota > Metazoa > Chordata > Mammalia > Chiroptera > Noctilionidae > Noctilio > Noctilio leporinus. Next base: position 13,710 of record PVIW01008375.1, read on the forward strand.
CCATTTTAACTCGTTAAGTCATTTTTCATTGGCATAAGTCCCTTCTTACTGTTGTGTGACCATCACCACTCATCCATTTCCAGAACATTTTTTGTCTTCCCAAACTGAAGTTATGTCCCCATTAACCCTAACTTCTCCATTCCTCCCTTCCCCCAGCCCCGGGCACCCACCATTCCACTTGCTGTCTCTGTGAATTTGACTGCTCTAGGTACCTCGTATAAGGGAAACTGTACGAAATGTGTCCTTTTGTGACCAGCTTCTTTTACTTAGCATAATGTTTTGAAGGTTTATCCATGTTGTAGCATGTGTCAGAATTTCCTTCATTTTTAAGACTCTCCCTATTTCATCCTAACTTGTACCCTTTGATCTTTGGGGGGAAAATGTGTTTAAAGTTTATTGCCCACAGAAGATTTTTTAAAATGTCTGTGTTAGCTACCACTGATATTTCATGATATTTGTTCATTTTAGTCAACTTTTTTTGCACTAAACAATGACCATATCTAACTTTTAAAAACTGTTAAATGCCCTGGCTGGTAGCACAGTGGATAAGGTGCCGGCCTGTGAACCCAAAGTTTGAAGGTTCGATTCCCCAGCCAGGGCACATAACAAGGTTGCAAGCCAGGTCTCCAGTCAGGTCTGTGACTGGAGGCAGGTGAAAGGCAAACATACATTGATGTCTCTCTTCCTCTCTGCCTCTCTCTCTTCCCCTCTTTCTAAAAACAATTAAAATCTTTTAAAAATAAAAATAAAATAAAAATAAAAACTGTTAAATGAAACATTCCATTGCTATTAGTTAGGATGATTTTGTTTAAAAAAATTCCCACAATGCTAAAAAAAACAAAAACAACAACAATAACAACAACAAAAACAAATCAAGGCACTGAATCCTGGTATTTCACTGAACTGTATTAAAAAGAAATAAAGGAAAGTTGGTCATATGCCTTCTTTAATGCCATATAAAACAAAAATTCATCCTAATAAGCAAATATTTATACAAAGAATATTTAACACAGAATGATCCAATTTGGGTCTTTATTGTTTAATATGCTTTGGTAGAACACTGATTTTTGTTGTTTGTTTTTTCACAGTGCTTGTGACCACTTGCTCAGAAAGAAAAAGACTCTGACAAATCAACATGACTGAAATGCCCAGTTACCTGTGAGCTGATGTCAGTCTTCAGACCGAGGGAGGGGAGGAATTAGGCCTCATTCATCCTGCAGCTCCCTTATGACTTGCATGGCAGATGACATGTAAGCAATGCCTACACTAATTCTGCACCAATTACAAGTCTTACTACCTTTCATTCTCATAATAACTTATGCCACCTGGTAAACACATATGGAGGCGCTTACTGAAGCTAAGTGGGAAAAACAGAAGAGGAAAAACATGATGAAAGGCGGGCAGGTACTATTTCATTCCCAGCTCTGTGTGGGTTTTCTGCCTGATCTGGGTCAGCCTCCCCACACAGGATAAGACTCCATGGAAAGACTCTCATTTATTTACTGGAGAGATGTACACACACACAGCCTACAGCATGTGACAGCAGGTGCCCCTCATAGTGGACTGTGTCCTTGGGTAGACAATAAAGCCAGCAGTAGGGAGCGCCTCCCTAATGCAGCCATTAACCCTGTAGGAGCTAGAGAAGGGTCCTTTCTTCCAGTGATCTCACTGCTTTGAAGGGGAGACTCCATGAGTGGGAGGGAGGGCGGTATCTTTCTCCTCCCTGTGGGTTGTTTTGTCAGTGCCTTATGCCAACAGAAGAATTTAGCAGATAAAAAGTTATTATTTTCTCTTATTTATGCAACATTTCCCCTCTAGTTGTAAGAAAACTGTTGCTCACATACAAAAATATCTAATTCCAGTATGGAGTTTATAGAATTTGCTTCTCACCGAAGCAAGATCCTGACTACATGAAACCTGAGTACTTGCCAATTTAATGGGCCCCTAATAATTTTTAAATAGCATGTATTATTTTAATGCTTTACACAGTTGGAAGGTTATTGAGGGATAAATTGGCAGAGTTTTTATTTTCTTTTGAAAAAAACAAATTCATAAAAATAAAGTATTCAACATTTATTTTATATTATTATTTTGGCAGTTTTATTTTTATGGCCAGGTTCTGAGTTGATTATATTGTCTGAATTCTAAAAAGATTCAATTGAGTACTGAAAAATTTTATTTAAAAATTTGCTTGACCATTTTTTTCCTCTGGATAATTCGAAGGTATTTTTATACTTATAAGTTAAAGGACCTAATTTATTTTTTATGGCCCATTACCAATATCCAAGATAGTATCTAATTTCTTAATTCTGAACTCTGCCTTGAGTGACTTCCAAACTAAATGAAATAAAAATACTCCGGGCAGACTTTGTTTATACACAGTGGCAAAATTAACTTTAAGTTACATGGATCACCGCACTGGGGACACTTCTGAGCCTTTACTGTGTATGTCCCTGTGCAGAAGCTTTCTCCTCCTTTCATTTGAGATAAAACAAGATTTAAAAAAAGAATTTTTAAAGAGAGGGGAAGGGACAGAGGACAAGAGGGAGAAAAACATCAGTGTGCTGCTGCCTCTACTTTCCTGCAACGGGCAGGTGCCTGCCTGGCAACTCTTGGTTCTCAGGCCAGTGTTCAGTCCACTGAGCCCCACCAGCCAGGGCAGATAAAATAAGATAAAAAAAAAACACCTACTCTGAGCAATACCCAGTGCTGAAAATACAAAGTTGAATCAGGCTCAGTTCCTGATTTGATGGAATTGTTGAAATTAGTTCATGAGCTGTGATGTCACTGTGTCTTCAGAAGCAAAAATGTTGTTTTTAATCAGTGAGTTTCAAAACAGGGATGAGTTTACTTACAAGCCATGTGCTGTGTCATCAGCCTGAGTGACCATCCACTGTTGAGGTTTCTTTCTGACACCTGTCAAAGCAAACAGGGTAGATCAATGAATAGTTCCACAGCCACTTAGAGCCACAAGACTTCTTCTTTTGGATTGTGAGGAAACATCAATGACAGAGAGAATAGATGGCAACTGGCAGCGGTCCATGTCTGCCGGGGTCTTCTCGAAGAACAGCACTCTGAGAAGGGCCACAGGAGTCTTCTTCTTTATCTCCCTTACACATCAAGGGTTGTCTAATATGCAGCCATGTGGTTGGCACCCAGTAAACATGCAGCAGGGGTTTTCATCAGTAAATGGATAAATGGATGGATTTTGTGAGTCTGTTTATGGTAAATATGCAAGGAGCCACTGTTTGACTTAATACTTAGACATCATTCTACCAGAACTTTTTAATAATTCTATTTTTGCAAAGCCTCATTTCCATGTGGGTCTAATTACTTGGGAGAAATCTCCTCACTCTTCACCCTCTTATAATTAAAAGGCATGTTCTTTTTTAGATTATTTCAAAATGTTCTCCAACAACTCCCAAAGCTTTCTGCCCTGCCTGACTCAATGTTACTCAACATCATTAAAATATCAGAACATGTGTAGCTTTCAGAATTCAGGTGAAATGGAACTGGAAGCAGACTCAGTCAGCCTAGAGATATGAAACCTCTGAGGACCAGTTTAACCTGAGTGTTTTAATGCTAATAGTTAACTCCAGCCTGGAGGGGTCATAAGAATTAAAGGCAAACATCCAAGTTATCATCTTTCCTAAAGTGCTGGCAAAGTTCCCCCAAAACAATACAAGGCAAAAAAATTGGCAACTAGCAATTTTGTCAACAAGTTCAGTCTTTTCTACACTCCTCCCATTCATGTGAACTCAAATGGCCACAGTTAGTGTGTTAAGGATCAACTGCTCTACGCCTGTGCTTGCTTGTCTCCTGGGCGGATTCATTCACTTCTCATCTAATGCATTGAGAAGTCACTTGAGTTCAAGTCTAATTATTCTATTTGCATAATGTAAGAGATGTCAAGATTCTAGACCAATGCCAAAAGACTAGATGATGTGATTCTTTAGTACGATACAAAAATATCTTTTGTCAATAGGCTATCACACCCAAACAAGGAAAAATAGAGGAAATAAACCTGATAAATTGTATTTAAGAAAAATATATCTTCTTTAAAAATGAATGCTTCAATTCATTGTATATTCTATGAGAAATCTTTTGTTAATGCAGATGACATGGAAAATTCCCAGTTTCCTACTTTTTTTTTTTTTTTTTAAGATTTTATTTCATTATTTCTAGAAAGAGGGGAAGGGAGAGAGGCAGAGAGGGAGAGAAACATCAATGTATGGTTGCCTTTCACCTGCCTCCAGCCACAGGCCTGACTGGAGACCTGGTTTGCAACCTGGTTATGTGCCCTGGCTGGGGAATCGAACCTGCGACCTTTGGGTTCGCAGGCCGGCACCTTAACCACTGTGCTACCAGCCAGGGCCCAGTTTCCTACTTTTTATGTATAAACCCAGATGTCCCTTGTTGTATACTAATATTAAGTTCAAATTTGGAAGAGATGAGACAAGAGTTCATAGTTGATAACATTCAGAAACTAGAAAAACTAGTTTATAGCTAAGTTCATTTTTTTGTTGTGGATATTCATGGGTAAGGTAGTTTACATCAAGTTTGATGAATCAAATAGAATATTGGCATATTTTACTTCAACTGAAGTAAATGAACACTATAACAATTCAGAATTATACAAATTTTATACTTGAAATCTATTGTCATCTTCAGATTGATAATTTTATAATTCACTACACTTTTGCAGTTTTGGGTATTAATTCCATTACTTTGTCAAATATTACATGACTGGGTGTCAAAACTTCATTATGACACCATCTATTTCAGGTACTTGGGAAACAGACTGAGTCGAGCATTTGGACTTCTTAAGTTTGTGTCAAAAATTTACCAGCTCTGACTTACTATTTTTTTCCATTTTCCCTAAGTGAATATCTTGTACAAACCCAGCCTTGCCTTGATTGAAATCTTGTTCTCCCCTAACACCAACTCTGTGTTGGTTCCAAAACTCTGTTTAAGGTTCCAGTCCTTATTTTCCCATTTGACTATATGTCCCCAACTGGAAAGATCATGCAAAAATGTTGTAAACAGTAAATGAAAGGACTTGGAGGCTTTTGCTGTCTGTAGACGAAACAATTGTTTTTTGGGAATCATTCACTTGGCTTCCTTTACTAGCATGGAATGTAACATATTCCAGCTGATGCTATTCAAGGCAAGAAAATATATCATGATTAAGTTGACAAATGACTTCAAACCCTGCATAGCTGCCTGAGAATTTTCCCTTTGAGTGCATGGCGTAGGATAAGTTTATAAACCAAATAAAAAAAGACACTTGTTCCATTTATTGGTAAGTATAATCACTCTGAAGTTGCCTAAGACTTTTCTCCTCTTCGATTCTCTTTCCTCCTCCTACCTCTTCTTTTGTAACCTGCCTCTACTCCCTCACCCTTTCCCCACTTCAGATCAGGCATTTCATCCATTAATGTTCTTTAAACCATGGGGAAGTAGGACCTGGCTCTATGCTAGTGCCAAGTTTCCCCTATTGCTAATTTTTCTCTCTGCTCAAAGGAAGGTTTAAAAGAAAGAAAGCAACACTCCTTTCACATCTGTGAAGACAGACCACTTGCCTCATGAACTAAAAAAGCGATGTCAGTACATTGTGTGTACTATGAACACACGCATACACATATAAATTGTGGTAAAATATATATTACATAACATTAACCACTTTCACTGTTTTGTGTTTTTTTTTATGTACAGTTCAGTGGCATTAAACACATTCACATTGTTGTGTAACCACCATCACTGTCCATCCTAGAAATTTTCCATCTATCAAAACTTAAAGTTTATTCCTATTAAATAATAACTCCCAACTTTCCTCTCCCTCCTGCCCCTGGTTACCATTATTCTACTTTCCATCTTCATGAATTTGAATGATTCTAGATACTTTGCATAAGGGGAGTCATGTAATATTTGTCTTATGTGTCTGGCATATTTCACTTAGCACAATGTTTTCAAGGTTCAACCATCTTGTAGCATGTACATGAACCTCATTCCTTTTAAAGGCTGAATAATATTCCATTGTATGTATATAGCACATTAAAAAAAATTTTTATTTAATTTTAGGAGAGGGGGGAAGGGAGGAAGAAATAGAGGGAAGCATTGCTACAAAAGGGAAACATCAAATGTTTACCTCTCTACATGCCCCAACCAGGGACAGAACCCACAACCCAGGCATGTGCCCTGATTGTGAATAGAACCAGTGACCTTTTGCTTTGGGGAATGATGCCCAGCCAGTCAGGGCTCTAGCACATTTTGTTAAGCCATTTATGTGTTGGTGGACATTTGAATTGTTTCCATCTTTTGGTGATTGTGACTACTGCTGCTACAAACTTTGGTGTACAAGTATCTGCTTGCACCCCTGCTTTCAATTATTTTTTACCTAAGAGTGGAATTGCTGCATCATATGGTAATTCTATGTTTAACTTTTTGAGAAACCTCCAAGTTGCTTTTCCCAGTAGCTGCACCATTTTATTTTCCTACCAGCAATTTATGAGATATCCAATTTCTCCATATCTTCACCAATGTTTAACATTTTCTTTGTTCTTTTATTTATGTATTTATTTTTGTGATAAGAGCCATCCTAAGGGATATGTGGCCACCTTAATGCATTTTTAAGATTTTGAAAATGATACTGTGACAAAAGAAAAGTACTATTCTGGTAGTGTTTCTTTACAACCAAATTTTTATTAGTTTGGTGGTTATTTTGGTCATTGAGAGATTGCATTCTTGGAACACAAGAATGTAGTGCCTCTCGAAATCCAGCAAGGGTCCTCAACTCCCTCTCTCTGCCTCAATCTAATACTTGTGTCTTCTCAATGCAGAGCATAGGACCTGTCAAGGCAAAGGGCAAGTCTACTCTTGCCAAAAATTCAGACAGTTTGGAAAGTGTTTATTCAATATTCTGTTTTATTTTCTTCATATTGCTTCTTACAACCAGCAACTATTATACATTCTTATTCTTATTCTTTTTTTTTTTTTTTTAACTAACTTATTGCACATGTTAGGCCCTAAGATGTAAATGCCCAGAGAGGAGGGACCTTGTTCATGAAGACCAGGGATGCCATATCAAAAGCATCAAAAACAGTGTAGGTTGAATGAAAAATTATGAATAGAATATGTGCAGACTTCAGGGCAATGGGTTAGTAAATTGTTAATAATAACTTTCAAAGACTGAGTTGCTGATTAAACCTTTGCTGTCTGACATGGTCGCCACTAGCCTCTATGGCTATTATGCACTTGAAATATGGCTGGTATAAATTGAGATGTTCTGTAAGTATAAAATACATAGCACATTTTGAAGATCTAATATAAAACTGTAAAATACCTCATAAATAATTTTATACTGGTTACATATTGAAATGATACTATTTTAGCTATATTGGATTAAAAGGGGAAGTGGGCCTGGCTCAGCTAGTACGATTTTAATTAATATTAAAATTAATTTCACCCTTTTTACTGTTTTAGATGTAGCTACTGAAACATCTAAAATTACATATGTGACTTGCATTATATTCAATATATTATTCTATAGGGCATCTGTAGGACTAACCATGTAATTACTATCTGATTACTTTATTTTCACTGACCAGAAATTAAATTCCACTGACACCGTGTCAGGATGGCTTGATACCCACTGTTATACCCCAGGACCCTAATGGCCCTATTAGGGTGCATGATCCACCCCTGAGTTCAGGTTATCTCAGTCAGTTCTGGCCAGCCTAAGGCCAGTTAGGGATCTTGAGATTCCCATTCCCATTCAGGGAACTCAGAAGGCATTCCATTCATAGCCCAGCAAAGGCCTGTCCTGAGTGTCCTCAGGCCCTGCTAGGTACTCCCCAACCCAGGGTAACCCACAGTCCCTGGATTAGGAACACAGACAGACCTTATACAAATGAAATGCTTTCTTCCAGGGAATAAGGATTGGAGAAGGAGAGGATGCTGGGGGTGAAGCAGGGCTGGGGGAGTGGAGCAGGAAGGAAAATAGGACACAAACCCAGGATGAGTGGAATCTAGGAATCAGATGATCCAGTGCAGTATTCATGGAACTTGCACACATTCCTTATCTACTACAAAACTGTGATTACTCTTTCAGAATGCATGTATGCTGAAAATACTACAAATGGCAAAGTCTTGTAGCTAAACCTGAATTAAGAGTGGACTAACAAAAGAATATCAAGTTACAGTTTTCCCAGAGATCTCTCAGTCCTGAGAGCGAGCCTTGTTAGCCCAGGTCTCCCTGGGCATGGCTGCAAAGACTGTCTGCAGGGTCAATGTTGGGCTGCAAGACAGGCAGCGAACCTGAGCCCAGCTCTGCCCTTCGCCTCTGTCCTGATGAAGCACAAGGAAGAGAACTTGCTCGCTAGGACACCAAAAATCTTTGACTTCTCTTTGTAGCAGTACAACTTTTCCTACTCTTGCTATGTTTTCTTAAACGCTGACAGTTATTTTTCTAAGTCCTATCTGATTTTTTCCATATTCTTAGCTGTTCAACATACATACCTATTATCTTGTCAATGCTGGAAATGCAGCATTTCTACCTGCAACCTGTGCAATTTTCAGTAAGAGAAGCTTACAAATGAGTGGGATCTCTCTGTTCAAGCCATTTGCACGTTATTCCCCTGTGGGGTTGTTTTCTTCTGGCGGGGGGTGGGGGATGAGGGGCACATGCATTTTGCCCTAGTTTCTCACTTTGAGAGTTGAAATTGTAACTGGCTGCCCACGTACAACAGGTGTCACTTCTATCAATCTGCTCCCATACCAAAGCTCTCCCTTCTCTTGGCCAGGAAGGCTCCCCTCTCTGATGTCTTTAGACCTGACCCCTTGCACCTCCAGGTAATGGCCTGATCCCAAAATGCATGAGAGAATGCAACACTACACACACTAGGATGACACTCTCTTAAATGAGCAAGTCTATGAAAGTGCCACTTAAGGTAATAGATGTATTAATGATGCTAGAAATCAATTCTTAAACATACAGAGTTATCTAGAACGTTTGCCTTGGTTCTCTACAATAAAGAAAATTAAACTGACAAAATACAGGGATGTTTTCCTGTCACATGGAAAAAAATTCAAGTATTCACTACTTCAAGCTCAGACCATTGCAATAACCTTCTGGTAGTCTCTTGACCTCACCTCTATTCCCTGTGCTGTCCTCCCTCATTACTATAGGAAAGTTTCTTAGGCATTCCAGGCATTCCAGGGACGGGGCCAAACCTCCCTACTGTTTTCCTAAATAAATGTTCCTTTCAACCAAATTTGTCTGTTGCAGGTTTGCAAACGTGCCATCATATTCCTGTCTCCACACCTGCCTGCATAATTAGAAGCTCCTTCCTCTTGGTCCACGTTCTCTTTTCCCTTCAAAGTTCAGGTGTTTTCCAAGGCTGCTCAGCCTCCAGTGCTCAACTTCTTATTTATAAGGGGAACGGTTGTAATATTTAATGTCCCTGGTACTGGTGAAGCATTTGTCATGCATGACCACACATCAATTGGGAGACAATTCTCCCAATTGGGTCTCTCATGTTTCTGCACATCTTGCAAGCAGATATATTGACTACCTTTATTATAAATATTTATATAGTGAATAACCCTAAAATACAGTTAACTCTTGAACAACACAAGGGTTAGTGGCACCGACACCCTGCAAAGTCAGAAATCTATGTATGACTTTTGAGTTTCCAAATACTTAACTACTAATAGCCTACTGTTCACTGGAAACCTTACCAATAATATAAATAGTCAACACATATTTTCTTTCTTTTTTTCCCCTGTGTTACATGTATTATATACTATAATCTTACAGTAAAGTAAGCTAGAGAAAAATTATTAAAAATCATAAGAGAAAATATATTTATAGTTCTATACGCATTTATCAATACTACAAGTTTACATCATCTGTTTATAAGATAAATTATCTGTCAGTACCTACATCAATATGGTCTTACATGATACAAAACACTGTAGATATTATATGTGTTACTAACACTAGACATCAAAAAAGAAAAGATAATGTGAAAAGAAAATAATTTACTTACAGGTACATGCATTGATAAGAAGGAACACCATTATGATTGCTTTATAGTAGTTGAATGTAATTGATACAATTATTTCACAGATGTAAGGAAATCTCCGAAACATTCTCCAATATATTTATTTTTAAAAAATCCATGTGTAAGTGGACTCACAGAGTTCACACCTGCATTGTCCAAGGGTCAGCTGTTCTGAGTCAGAAGTTATATTTAGTGAGCCCTGAACTGGTGGGCCTGCTCACCTTGGCAGATGAGTCTCAGTTTAGATCCCAGCTTTGCTTAGTTTTCTCATCTATACAATGGGAATAACAAAATATCCTTCATATTAACTGCTTACTTATTCTTAATCCCATTCTTCTTAGTTCCTCTGCAAACTAGAATAACTAAAAGATTAGAGACTGTTGCTATGTGAGTAGAGTCTTAGGGAATCTGTGCCTCAATTCTAGGATTTTTGGAGGAACAAGAAAAGTTTAAAGCTGATTCAGAGACATTTCTTAGAGAAACAATTTAAACAATTTTGTCAGATGGGACAATCTTGTTGAGTGATCTCACAACCAAATCGAGGAAAAATTGTGAAATAGGGAAAGTATGCGTATAGTTCCTTCCCTCTCCTAATTTCAGGCCTCTTCTCTTTCTTGATAAGATGTCCTTTCTTTGACACCAATATCCCTTTGTTGGTCATGGATGCTCTTAATGAAGTCTTTTCCTTCTGAAAGCCCCATGACTGGGCTGAGTCTGAGCTCTCATTGTCTTATCTCTCAACTATCCCCATTAAAACTTCCTTAGCCCTGGCTGGTGTAGCTCAGTTGGAATGTTGCCCCATAGACCAAAAGGTCGTGGGTTCAATTGCTGGTCAGGGCACATGCCTGGGTTGTGTCTTTGATCCCCAGTTGGGGTGCATATGAGAAGGCAACCAATTACTGTTTCCCCCTCACTCAATGTTTCTCCTCCCCTCTCCTCCCTTCCTTTCCCTTTCCCTCCCCTCTTTCTCTAAAAGCAATGAGAAAAAAAAATGTCCTCAGATAAGGGAAAAAAAACCAAAAAACAAAAACAACTTTCCCCTGGCTGGTAGCACAGTGGATAAGGCGCCGGCCTGCGAACCCAAAGGTCGCAGGTTCGATTCCCCAGCCAGGGCACATAACAAGCAAGGTTGCAAACCAGGTCTCCAGTCAGGTCTGTGGCTGGAGGCAGGTGAAAAACAACCATACATTGATATCTCTCTCCCTCTCTGCTTCTGTCCCTTCCCCTCTTTCTAAAAATAATGAAATAAAATATTTTTTAAAAAAAATCTCTTTAAAAAACAAAACAAAACAAAACAAAAAACAACTTCCTTATGTATGAAGTTACCCTCGTTCAGACTCTTTTCAAAGACTGATGATTCACTCAGACCTTATACAGCTAGTTACATTTTTGGGTTACCCTGTCTAAGATGACTTGTAGTTCCTCACATGGGAGATTTTAAGGCTAAGGCACCATCAAGAAGCCCTTTTACTAACTTTTTCTCATTTTGTTATCTAATTGCTGTCCAAAGAAGGTTACCTGAATGGTCAGCATTAAAGGCTTTCTGAGATGTTTACAATGGCTTATAAACACTCATTAGACTTCAGAGATTACCTTTGTGGTAATTTTTAGCCTTAAAAAAATTCTTTTTTAGTATAGGCTGCTATGGAAACATTTCTTTATAGTTACAAGCTATATAAACTATACAGTATGTATGTGTCCACTTAGTCCCCCTACGGGGCTAGCTTTGGCATGGGAGACAGTAAGCAGGTCAAGTAGGATGTAGAATCATCCCAAGACCCCAGAGGAAGGATAGTCACACAATGGAGACATATGTGAGACGTTGGAGCTGAGGGGCTGTGACCAGAGCAGCTGGGGCGGCTGTGGGCAGAGAAACAATGACTTTTTGACAAGGGAAGCTATGTGCTGGGAAGCCAACAAGCACAAACCAAAAAAAGGTTCTCCCCACACACTCGGCAGAAAGGCCTTATCGTCTGTGACACTCGAGTATTTTCAGCCACACTTGCCTACAGGGATTACCGCAGTATCCTCCTTGACTACAAAGGACAACAGTGACAAATCTCAGGGCCCTTTAAATTTGAAGATAGCATTGCTAATGACTAAATGCCAGATTTTCTATTGTCAACAGAACTTCTCAAGTTATTTATGCTATAGGGTCTTGTATTAGATCACTCCCGTCTTTTAGCTGCTTCCCTGGGGCATGTCATAATGAAAGTGAGACTCTTGTCAGCAGGAACTTGTCCTACATTGCCTGAACAACCACTGAAACCCGAGTTCCCAAACATAGGTTTGAGACCTCTCACTCTGTTAACCTCTCCACATTAGCCTGTCTCTCTGATTCCCCTGGGAACTTATCAGTGGCACAAAATGATATCTTTCTTTATTCTGGAAACTTTGAAAACCTTCCAAAAGAATAAATCACTCCATGACAGAGATTTTCAACTAGTATGCCACAGCACACTGGTATGCCACCAAGAATTTTTCAGATAGGCAATACCTGCCCTGACTGGTATACTCAATGGCTGGGCATCGTCCTGCAGACTGAAAGGTTGCCAGTTGGATTCCCGGTCAGGGCACAGGCCTGAGTTGCAGGCCAGGTCCCTAATTAGAGGCATATGAGAGGCAACTGATCAATGTTTTTCTTGTACATCAATGTTTTTCTCCCTCTCTTTTTCCCCTACTTCCCCTCTCTCGAATAAATAAATAAATAAAAATCTTTAAAAAAACATATAAAGTAAAACATGCAAATCCTGACTGTTTAGTCAAAGACACTGACCTTTTTTCCCTTAGATTGTCAAATAAAAAATTGACAACAGCCAACACAGCAATACCATCCAGTGTGACTGAATCAAAATTAAACCTATTTTTTCAGATTGGCGAAATAAATAAATAAATAAAAATTATATATATATATATATATATATATATATATATATATATATATATTTGGTGTGTTGCAGAATTTTAGTAATTAGTTTATGTGTGGCATGAGATGAAAAAGGTTAAAAATTGCTACTCCATGAGACTTCTTAAACACCCAGTCCAAACCAGGCTTGCAAGGATTTTTGAAGAACCTGCACAAGGAGGTCATTGTATGTGTATACAAATAAATGACACAATTCAATGGTTTAATACTATCTGCCAAGTTAAACTACTGCAGAGCAGCTGTGCACAACTGGAGATCCATAAATCAGCGGCAGCATACTTTCATCCAATTAAGAGAGTTAAATAAGAAAAAGTCCACAAATTAAGATGTGTCTAAGACATGGATGACATCGTCATTCCTCTCTGAATGCAAAAATAAATAAAAATAAAAATAAGTCTTCATTTTGCTGGTGTGAAGACTGGGGTTTCTTTTCTAGAGGGGACAAGTCTTCCAGCAGATCAAATCCTGGCATAAAACTTCATTCTTAGGAGGGTCATTTTAGGCTCATTTGGTTTGCCTTTCTATAAATAGTAGGGCAAAATAGAAGAGATGACTCAACCTGAAAAGTAGTTGTTCTTTAAAAGGAGTGGATGGGTAAGCCAGGATCCCAAGGCTTTCCTAGGAAAATTGTAACTATATTATAATTTGGGGCCCTATATCTGTGCAATTATAGTTGGTGCTCATCTGCAGGACAAAGACATATGGCAGAGGTCTTATGGACAGGCCAGCCCATGCCTCCATCCAGCTTTGGTAGGTCTTGGACTTACAGGCTTGGCCAAACAAGGTCAAACTAAAACAAAGAGAAGTTGCATTATTATAAAGTTAGGTCACTGCTGGATAGATTGACCAATCATCCCGGTTTGCCTGGGCCTTACAGGGTTCTTGAAATGCAGGAATTTTAGGGCTAAAACCAGAAAAGTCTTGGACAAACTGGAACAAGTTGGTGCATAGTTAGCTATTTAGGAAACTTAAATTACCCATTCATCTAAAGAGGCTGATCATTATTAGCTTCTCTTTAGCTAAATGATTTAAGTCAATATTAACAGTCTAGGCCTCAACAAGCACTATGTATAGTATCAAAGATGCCTCATTAGTATTTCTTGAGCCTCTGCTTTATGTTCAGCATTGTGTAATATACAGAGTAAGGATAAAAAGGAAAATGCAATGAATTCCTCACTTTCTTATTATTCACCTTAATGGGGGAGCAGCCAAGCAAATCCCTGCTGGCTGCAATCCACAAATAGACTTGCTTTTATTTGGATTCTAGGGTGCTCTTGTGGGTTCTGCCTGTGCAAGTGGCCCTAGGCCATCCTAAACTACTGGCAAGGTCAGTATCAATGACCACAAAACCTGTTAGTGTAACCTGGCAGAGAAGGGAGGGAGAGAGAATGCTGCATCTTTATAAAGATATAAAATTAATTTCTCTTGTGGTTGACTCTCTCCACAGACAATTCTTCAATAAGCATTCCAAAAAACATCATTTGAATAAGCACATTCAAAGGAACTACTAGAAAGAAAGATACTCATTTGATTTTGGAAAGTTTTCTATTTAAAAGCTTTATTTTCTTATAGTCAGAATATATTAAGTTCTTATATGTGACTACTAAAAGGAAAACAATGCTTTTTGACAGCTGCTACTAGTTATGATGTGTGGTTAGAATTGCAATTTTATTATTCCTGATGATAAAAGCAAAATTTTTATAAACATAAGTTTATAAATGTTTATAAATTGAAACATATTTTCCAATTTAAAAATATTGTTATTGTAGAGAACTTAAAAAACCCATGAAAATAAAATAAAACTTGAGTTAGCTAAATTATTAGTTATTTTTGTAAAGTTTCATCCTGTCCCTTTTCTGTGCACATGTATTTCTCACATAATTGGAATCACAGTACATTCATTTTAGTATTTTGCTTTTACCCTTTGACATTTGTCTTTCTGGTGTTTTCATGTGTCATTAAGTATTCTTCTAAATCAGTGTTTGGTTCTGGGCCCTGATATAGTCTTAAGGGAGGAGTATTATAATAGCCCTTTCAGATAATTATAGCTATTCCTCTTTGACACTACACCACAATTGGACAAGTGGTAGTTTCTTTTAGGTTACTTACAATGTGATAGCTGAAATCATGTCAATGCACTTTGTTGTCCTGTTTCACTCAAATCCATTGGTCTATCTTGTGCTTTGAATGGATCTTGTACTCATGCATGATTTTATAACATCAATTAATAACACCACTGATCTTATCAGAAATATTGCATTGAGAAGCTATCAATCTCACAGTGTCAGAAAGAGTTTTCCAAAATTCAAATGTTTACTTGAAAGCTCAAATTTTATCATTGGCAATATTCCTTGAAGTGACTGGTGTACTAGATTCATTTTAGAGAAAATATCTGCCAAAATTCAATCTGAATAACTACAGTCTCTCTGTTAGCTATTCTTTTAAGTAAAATTGGCTTTCTATTAAAAAAACAAAAAACAAACAAACAAAAAAAAAAAAAAAACAGGCAAAATAAGCTCACCACACAAATAAGGATACTGTGCTTATCTTCCAGACAACTGTTGGGTTTTGGTGTGCAACAAAGGTGCTTTATGTGTGTGTTCAATTTTGTTTCACAGAATATTAAAACTTGTATTTTAGTTTTGAAGGTTGAAAGTTGATCAAAGTCATCATTCTTACTGATTCTTCAATAACATTTTCAATTGAAACTTGCTAGTTTTTGTTCCTGTGAATGCATGGCATTGATAGATACAATGATTACTAGTATACTTGAATGCCATGACTTTGTTTCATGCTAAGATACCACAGACCTACCCACAATTGCTTTAGCACCATTAGTGCAAACACCAACCCAGTGAGAAAGGCAAATTATGAAAATAATTTTGACTTCCTAGGCCACTTGAAATATAATGCTTATATTGGCTACAGGTACTCTTAAAAGAGAAAATTAATAGTAATATCTTCAGGGGCATTCAGGGGAAGCCATTACTTTAACTTCTGTATTATCAGACCTAAAAAAAATGATCCTATATGACTTCTGGATATAATAAAATAAAAACATAGTAAATTGGGCTAAAAGTGTTTCCATCAAAAAACTAGGATTGGAGGGAGGGTGCTTAAAAAACATCTCCAGAGTTCATCATATGGCACCAAATCTCCTTGAAAATCTCTTCAAAGTCTGGTGAAATGTCCCTTAAAAATTGTAATTGATTCTGTGACTTGCATGAGTGTTTGCTATACTTTCTGCACTAAACACAGTGTAGGAATTATAATGATGTAAGGTAAGAACTTCCTAGAATACATATTTTCAAAGTATATGAACTCTCCCCTGAAATGCCTAATGAGACACGTAGATACCTGGTCTGAGTAGGCCACTGTGTTATTCTTCTTCCTCGTGGCTTGGTGTTCACTCTTGGAAGGCCAGTGAGTAGCATGCTGAAGGTCTGGTCCAGCATTTTCCACTCATGGACACTAGTATTACAGGCCCTGTAAAGGAGATCCCCCTGGGCTTCCTTATGTCTTCCTCAGCTTCAATCATTACATAATACCAAGGTTGATTCTAAATACAAAGGTGGCATTTTATCATTGCTGTCCAACTTTGTTGGTACAAGTCCTGTATCATTTCCCTCCTAGTTGTGGTACTTTTTTTCCTTCCTTCCTTGAATTTACTGGGATGACATTGGTTCACAAAACCATATAGGTTTTGAGTGTACAACTCAACAAAACATCATTGCATACTACATTGTGTGCCCATCACCCAAAGCAGTCTCTTTCCATCCCCATTTATTCCTCCTTTGCCTACTTCCACCCGTCCCCACCCCCTTCCCTCTGACTATCATCACATTGTGTCTATTTGTCTCTCTCTCTCTCTCTCTCTCTCTCTCACACACACACACACACACACACACATTGTATGTATATAATAAAATAAAAACATAATAAATTGGCCTAAAAGTATTTCCATGAAAAAAAACTAGGGGTTGGGAGGAGTGCTTGAAACATATCTCCAGAGTTTATCATATGGGCCCAAATATATATATAAATACCTTCACTCTCTTGTTCTCACTTATTACTCACCTATTAGAATGTCTTGTAAGGGGTCTGAAAGCATGAATGTTAAGAGGTGAAACTAGAAGCCTCATTCCACTCAAGAGGACTTACATTGAAAAAGATTACAAAAACCCTCACACTAAACTAGAAAGAAATCTGTGACTACTTCTCATTACCCTCAGAATCAGTACTGTTAGGCACTTTTCTAACCCGATTCTTCCAAAATGCACTATTATGCAGCAAACATTGTGTTAAAAGATAAATATTAAAAGGACATAAGAACACGAAGAAATATTTTTCAAATTCCTATCCCATCTGTCCTACAGGACTCCTCAGTTTGAAGTTGCAGTGATGACTTCCCATCTGTCATGAGTTTCACGAGGTGCAAACTAGATGGGAAGCAGTC
Source organism: Noctilio leporinus (assembly GCA_004026585.1). NCBI lineage: Eukaryota > Metazoa > Chordata > Mammalia > Chiroptera > Noctilionidae > Noctilio > Noctilio leporinus. The sequence continues at coordinate 31,156 of PVIW01008375.1, forward strand.
ATAGTGGTTAGAAAAGTGGTCATGGATGGCTTTACCCCAGCAGTGACTCTCAGACACGAGCATGAATCCCTGACAGATACATCTGAGAAATTGTTGCCTCTAGAAAGTTGCACAACACAGGTTGAGAATCACTGAGGAAGTAAGGCAAGGTGGCAGGGATCCCAGCAGGGTTAAGTTCTGAATTTCAATGTTGTCATGACTCAAAGGCTTGAGGAATTAAGGATGTTTCAAAGATCCAGGCAGGCAAGGGCCCAGAGGCCTGCTCTCAGGAGTTTAAGACTGGAAATAAATCTTCTGCCCCATAATGTTTATTTAAGCCTTCTTATTCAATTTGGTAAGTATTTTTTGAATAGTTAGTGTGTGCCAGAAATTGTATATATCATTTAAGTTTTCTTTCTCCTTCTAGATGATTCACTTTTTGAGTATTTATCTTTTTAAACTTCTCCACACCTAGCACAGTGGTTTGCACACAATTAATACACAAAAAGGTCTGTGAAGATGAATGAATGTGTGAATAAATGAATCAATGTTTCTGATGCAGTCATCTTTTATATTTCCTTAAGAAAAAGGACAGTTCTAGACTGAAAATCAGCAAAAAATGAGAGGTCTACAAGTGTTCCTTGTTCACAGTCAGAATAAGGCCAAACAGGCTGGGATTACAGAGAGATTCTTGCACCAGGAAGTGTTAATGTGATAAATATTTAACACATAGCCTCTAAACATTTCACAGCTGAGAATAAAGTAGGATCGCCTGGATAAGAGCATTGAAGGAGGCACTGCTACGGGGAAAGGTAAAGTACATGTTTGAGACCGAATCTCATCTTAATTGAACTAGAAACACAATAAAGTTTGCTGTGTAAGAAAGTATTTTAAAATCTATTTTATCTGGTACTACTACAAATGTTTAGGTGGCAAACCATCTATTTCTGTTTTAATTTTCATTCACCCCTCAAGATGCAGTTCAACTATCACCTCCTGTAGGAAATATCCTTCGATTATCTTTCTGACTTTCAGTGTCCTAATTTGGGATAGAAAACTATGCATGGTTGAATAGTGTCCTCTCAAAATTCCTGTCCACCTGGAACCTGTGAAGGTGATGTTATTTGGAAATGCCTTTCAGACACAATCAAGTAAAAATGAGATTTTAGTGGATTAGGTTGGGTCTTCAATCAATTATGACTTATAATTGCCCTTATAAGGAGAAAAATAAATTGAGCCAGGACCAGGGGAGAAGGCTGTGTGAAAAAGGAGGTAGAGATTGGAACGAGGCATCTACAAGACAAAAGATGATTAAGTGTTGTCAACAAATACTGAAAGCTAAAAGAAGCAACAAAGGATTCTACCTGAGACTCTTTGGAAGGAGTATGGCTGTGTTGACACCTTGATTCTAATATAAATTTCTGTTGCTTTAAGCCACCCAGTTTGTAGCAGTTTGTTATAGCAGCTCTAGGGACCTAATACAGAGCCCCTCTCCTTTTATATCTATTTTACACACAACCCTAACACACCATTTTGTATGTCTTTTCATGTATATGTCTCTCCTTCCAGATTATGATTTCTCGGCAATGAAAGCATATCTTACTCATTTCTGTGTCCTTAGTACCTAACACAATATTTGTTATTATAGGAAACTTATTGGGACATCATTGATAATTCTCAATGTCCACCAAAATCCAAATTTCTCATGCCTGCCAAAATTCCAGACTCCCACTATCCTGTGTCAAAGTCATGTCCATTCCCTTAAAGACTCCCACCCTACTCTGCCAGTTATTCCAGAGTGAGAAGTAGGAGAGAAGTAATAATATCTGGAAAAGCAAATATATTACCACTTATTCAAAGCCTTTAGTGGATTTAAAAATCTTCCAATCTACACAGAATTCAGTAGCGGACAAAAGCCAGAAAAGGAATTCTCTGCAATAAATATTCTGAAAACCATGGGCTCAAGCCACAGAATGTTAACAAACAAAAACAAAAACAAAACCTGAAGGGTTTACCAGTTGTCAGTGAGTAAAAATAGGGAGAAAGTAAGAAGTTTGTTTAGGGACACCTTAAAACCTCAATCTCCTGATTTTGACAGAAATATCAGAATATTTTTGAAGAATCATGACTAATATCTCAGAAGCCCCTTTTTGAAACTTCACCTAGAGATGTTCACATGTTGGTTAGTTGAATCAACAGCCATAAAGGAGGTTAAGTATCCATATGAGAATCTAAGAGGAAAACCAGTTCTCTGGAGACAGTGACACATATTGTTCTCCAAAACAAAGAAACAAGAATAAGTAAGTATGTCACTTCCTGTCAAAGACTCTGTCAGGAGCATCTGATTGGTTAGGTGAGAGCCACATGCCTATGCTCTTCCTGCCAGGGAGAAAGGACAAAAATTATCTATCCACCTTTAGCTATAGTGGCATGTAAAGATCTGCCTCCACATATCTGCCCCAAATAAGAAAGCTTATATGCTGAAGTACTATATATGTATTCTGTATTATATATGTACGTATACCCCAAAACATCTTTAACACACACAAAAAGTTTATTCATTGATTATGTAAATGGGCAGTCCTGACCAGAGGGAAGTGTTCTTTCAAGCTGTAATGTTGGGGATCCAGTTTCCCCCTATTTTGTGACTGCCATTTTCAGAATATGGTTTCTAAAGACCCTGCATATCTTTGCATTTTATCTGGCAGAAGAGGACAAGAAGAGCATGGAGAAGTAATCATGGGAGGCTCTTAGGGGAACAGACCTGAAAGAGTCCACACATCCCATTGGCTCAGTTCTCAGCCCCATGTCCACATGTAATGGCAATGGGGGCCCAGGAAACCATGTGTGTGCCCAGGAAGAAGGGGAATCTGATTTGGTGATCGTCCACTACAATGTCTCAAAAATTTTAAGAAGTCTTAAATCAAAAGAAGCAAAATATCATGATGAAATCTTGCAAGAGTTAAGTAAATCTGTTAAGCCCCCAAAGCAATAATTAAAAGAAAAAAGTGGATTAAAAAGAGGAGAGTCACTGAAAAAGCAGGGTGTGACATAAACAGGGTTTGTGGATATTTAGCGTCTATCAATCAAACATCTGGATGTTGAGGTGAGTTGAATTCCTGCTGCTAAACTTTGGGGCCTGCCAGGAACAGGACTTCTACAACAACAAATATGTCTGGGAGGCTGTGGTCCAAGGCCATTTGTGCTGGCTACACACAGGGTCTGTGGAACCAGAAAGAACACACCGCCCTTCTTAAAATTGAAGGTGTTTATGCTCAAGATGAAATTGAATTCTACCTAGGCAAGAGATGTGCTTATGTGCACAGAGAAAGAACACAGTGACTCCTGGTGGTAAACGGAATGAAACCAGAGTCATTTGAAGAAAGGTAACTTGTGTTCATAGAAACAGTGGCATGGTTGGTGCTAAACTCCAAAGCAACCTTCCTGCTAAGGCCATTGGATGCAGAATCCATATAATGCTGTACCCCTCAAGGATTTCAACTTGTTGAAAAGTAAATGAACAGCCCTGACTGGTTTGGCTCAGTTGGTTGGGGGTCCTCTGGCAACGAGGACTCCTGATTGGGGCACATACCTGGGTTGTGGAAAATAAATGAATAAAATATTTTAATAAGTAAATACATAAAAATATTTAGATGTTTATCTACCTTTTCTTCTAGATGTTTTATTATTAAAGAGCTTGTAACTAATATGTTAGCCATTGCTTAATCAACACATTGCTCAGATTGTATTATTTTATCAAAAAAAAAAAAAAATCTCCTTATCACCTCCAAAGTTCAGAATTGAAAATAATGTAAAGATAACACATGACAGCTATGCTAACATGGAATTTAGTTGTAAACTGCAGATTTCCTTATGAAAAGCTTAACTGTCAACCTCTGGTTACCTATTTTTGCCCTGAGAACTGTGAGGTCTACACAACCAAAATTTTGACCTGACCGATTGAACTTCCGATGACATCCGTTCTAAATCCCTACATAGTCTTGGTGTTACTTGGAAGAATGTGGTATGGCAGGCCTTATGGATCAATTGAAGGAGAGTGAAGTTCAGCATAATATTTGGAACTATTCTTTCCTTATGTATGTTGGCACAGCCTGTGGATTTATTTTTTTTGTGGGGTGGGGGGAGTTGTTGTTCAATCATCTGTGCTTCACATGGTCTTTTCCCACAATTAAGATTGTGGTAGCCAGGCAGGAACTATGCCTAAGTCAGTTATTTTTAATATATGAAAGGGCAGATTGACATCAACCTACTTAGAAGATACGTGATCCTAATTCAAATAAGTTTTTGGTAATTTCTAGCTTTTGCCATAGCTTCTCCTTTCAGCTAATATATGATCCAACAAATTACCATTCTAATTGGGTATTATTCAGTCAATTCAAAAACAGAGTTAATAAAGAAGGCAAATGGGTTAATAAAGCCCTTTTATTTTTCTTAAGTTTCTCACAATCTAAATTTTAAATTACAGGCCATTATTACAATTTTTCCCTTATTTGATGACATCTGTGCCTACATTTTAGGCCTTTGGGGAATTTAAGTTATTGCATTAAATACTGCTAAAGTAAGTTGGTACATGCTTTATTAAATGTACTATTGAGCACATGAGGTTTAAAAACTATTTGACATACTGTGTGTGTGTGTGTGTGTGTGCTGTTTGGTTCTGGATGTCTGACACAGTAACTTGTTCTAAGGTGACTCAATAGCAGGACTGCATGCTCTGGGAGGCTGGGGTAATGTCTGCTTTTCTAAAGTAAGTCAGTAGAAAGAAGATGATGAGAGCAGGAGCTGACAGTAACGTAAAGACAGCCTGCCTGTTATGTCTTCCTGGACTCCTCAGAGAGGGATCCCAACCTCATTACTGAGCAATGACCATTTCCAGTTAATTTGGGTGTGTGGGCCAAAAAAGGGGGAGAGGGGAAAGCCAATAGTAGACTTGGGCTGCTAACTACTCTATTATAATCTTTAGAGATGCTTAAATGAATGAAGCAGTTACAATCAACATGCCTGGGAAGCTGGGAAGAAAACTAGAGAGGTATAATTAATGAAAATCCAAGCATGTAAGTAGTTGTAGTATCTATATAAAGCCTAAGAGAGCCGTGGTCCAGGCATTAAGGTATCTTTTTAGCCCTAGCACAATAGCCAGATGCTCAAATAAACTGAAAAACAGACAAACATGGCTGTACACAATTTGTTTACAGCTGTGTACGCAGATTCAAGTTTACCCATCACACATACACAAATAGTTAATGCATTTTTATGGGCAGTAGATATGTTGATGTAAAAAAAAAAAAAAAGAATGCATAGAGAACGATTGTTTTTGCTTCAGCGTGGAGGTGAACTTTGATGGAACGTGGAGCATTTATTACCATAATAAATGGCTCTCTAGGGAGTCATTTCCCTGCCTTCCCGGCCGGAGTATAGAGCTGCAGTGACAGCGCTGGGTAGGAAAGGGGCGGAACAATAGGTTCTGTGAGTTTGAGAAGCAGAGGTTGCCCTCCCTGACTGGGTGGTATGAGCATCAGTCCAAGCAGCACATAATTCAGAGGAGTGATGGATTCTTGTGGAATGTGGAAATAACAAAGGGAGGGGGTGGACGACAGCAAACTATGAAAGTGCACTTGAATCACCCAATGTGCTGAGGATTTTTCGTGTCAACAGATTCCTCTTGAAAAGCCACATGCCTGGTGCATTTCCTGATCAAACCCAGGACCCACTATTCCACATGAAGCAGCCCAATAACATTACTCAAACTGGATGCCACAGGGTGATTGGCCAATTGGATCTACTAGAAAACAAGTAGCTTTATCATTCTTGAATTAAAACAATTTTTTATATGTTTGTTTGTTTGAATTTTTAAGATTTTAATACAGTTAAACCAATGTGTCTGGCTCGTTTCAGCTCCTTTGCAGCAAAACCCAGGGGCAGGGACTTCTAAAGACATCTGCTGCACCAAACTTTACACTTCGCATTTCCCTTATTTTTCTTGATCTTAACAGATTTGGCGTCTTTTCCCCTGGCTGTGAGCAGAAAGTTCTTGATTTCCTCAATTTGCAGATGTGACATGAGGAGGCGCACAGGGGAGACTTGTACAGCCTGAGAATCGCCCTTTTCACCCTAATTAAAAAAAAAAAAAAAAAAAAAAATACCGAGGCTCTCCTCTGCTCTGTATTTCATTTCAAAGATAGCAAGCAAGAAAACTGACCCTGGCTAAAGCTAAAGGAGGCTCTTCCTCGCTGCTGACCTTGGCTATATTCTTTCCTTTATTTCGTTTCTGTTTCCTTGATAAAACTCCTAGCACAGCTGTGGGTATGTGCTCCTGTTTAAGTCAGATGCCTGGTCCCTCTAGCTTAGAATCCCAGGAAGGTAGCCACCTGGGAAAAGCTCTACACATTGGGAAAGGCCCACTTATGAATTAAATTCCCCATGCTGACAGCAGGTGCCCTCGGAGCCCCAGCACCTACACAGAGATGGTGTCGTGGTGCAGAAAGAGAACCAGCAGGACTGCCTCTCTCCAAGGGCGATGATTGGCTTTGACACTAGGTGGAGAGGATCAAAAGCCCTTCAAACACCAGCCTCCTAGGATCACTCTTCTGTCTTTTTTCTCCTCCAGCTCCGTGTTTCCCCACTGCCTCCTGCCAGGATAGAGACTGTCAACACCACAGTGCTCCCCGCTCAGGCCTTTCATGGGGAAAAAACAAGACACTGAATTGTGAATCTAGGTTCTAAAGAACATCATGAAGTTTTTTTCTACATAATAATGGATCCTAAACCTGTTAGTCATCAGCATCTCTTGATCACATGAGTTTTCTAAAAATACCAGTTCCAGGGTCCCAACACAAGCAAGCCTGACTCCCTGATCCTGGGGTCAAACTCAGCAATTCATCATTTTAATGCTCCCCCAGATGATGCTAAGGACCAGCCATATTTTGAGAACCAGGGACTTCCTTTAGTTACTTTTTTAAGTTGAATATTTTAAAATGCACCTTTGGAGATTCCACCTGGAACATATTGTTTGCATTTTACTCTCAATTCCGATACTCCACCTAGTCACACTACCACCTACCTCCTTCTGCTGTCTGAGTGGCCACTGTGGTTTGTTCATGTGGCCAATACAGCCCTGCAGAATACGTTGGCTTCCATTTCCATATACTGCCAAGTAACATAAGTTGGGGGATGAGAAAGAATTTCATAATTCTATTTTATAACAACCCACAATATCTCTTGTTATCTTAAGGGATGCTATAAAATTTTCAAGTTGAAATTCCTTTGAGTTCCCTTCAATTTCTAAAGTTTGACACACTTGCTTTAGGTTCAAGGAAAGAATTCAAGGCATTCCCTCCCCTACCTCTTCTACTCACTTACTTATCCTACCTCATCACTAAAACCTGGGGTGGAGCAGCTCTCGTTGGCAATCTCTTTCCATCAAAGTCTAGTGAGGAAAAGTGACGCCAGAGTGAGTTTGACGTGGAAAGTTGTTGCAGGTATTGGAGGGCTATAAAGAAAAATGACACACTAAGATAACAAGAGATAGGAAGCAGCTTCCACTCTCAGAGAAGAGGCTGGAGTTACCAGACATGGAAGTGGGGTCAGGGCCACACAGAGCTAGGACCCAGGTATCAGGGTGGAGCAATGCCAAGCCACTGTTTGTACCTCAGGTTTTTGGAGGGGAGGCTTCTTGGATCTGGAGCCCTGACCCATGAAAGAGGTATTACCTGGAACCACCACCACCTCAGATAGGTTGCAGTGAGGTTCTGGGAGCATGGGGAGAGCTAAAGAAAGCAACTGATTATTGCTGCCCAGTGAAAGGCCACTGATGGGGCGACACCTAGAAACAGCAGACACAAAGGAAGAAAGACATTTCTTCTTCCTTCCTCCTGCCGTCCAGTCCCCCTCAGGGACACCCCAGTAGGAAGGCAGTGGACCAAAGAAAATGTGGTTTCCAGAGCCTTGGCCGCTACATCACATAGCAGAGAAGGCAACATCCGGAGTTGGGAGACAGCAGGTAAATCAAGCATAGCATCAGATGATCCTTTGGGTCAAGAGAGCAGTGGAACTTGCATTGACAGGAACAAAATTAAAAGCTTTTGTTTTCACAATTATGCTTCTTTTTTTAAACTATGCTTTTTGATGATCAAATACATTTTGAAAAATTGCAGTCATTAGCATATTAAAGGATCTGAAAAGTCCTGCAGTAAAGGAACCTGCTTTATTTGGTTTAATTAATGATTTCTAAAATGTATTTAGTTTGAATTTTTTCATATCTGATATTCCTCAGAACTCAAAAACCATGTTGTAGACAATGTTCTAAAAAAAAAGGTACTATTAGCCCTGCTTGGTGGCACAGTGGATAAGATACTGGCCTGCAAACCCAAAGGTCGCTGGTTTGATTCCCCAGCCAGGACATAACCAGGTCTCCAGCCAGGTCTCCAGCCAGGTCTGTCTGTAGCTGGAGGCAGGTGAAAGGCAACCGTACATTGATGTCTCTCTCCCTCTCTGCCTCTCCCTCTTCTCCCCTCTCTAAAAATAATAAAATACAATCTTTTAAAAATAAATCAATCAATAAATAAAGGTACTATTTAAACTTAAACTGTTTCTAACCTGTGAGTTTCTAAAGCTAGGAAAAAAGAACAAATCAAAGTGAAATAGAAAGAAAAAAGAATGTTATCTACAAATTATTAAATTTAACTATTTCTCTTTCATGTTTTCTGATATCTGTAAAAAGAACATTCTCCTCTGCCCACTCAATTCCTCACTCAATTCCTAGAAGAAACACTAACCATGACCTATCACAACCATCATTAGCTTCCCCAAAATCTGGGAGAAACAGGGGAAGTGTTTTGTGAAATGGTATGAATTATCCTGTGAGCTCTGGGGTGTCCAGCTGCCCTTAAACATGAGGGGAGCTTGAAAATGATCCCATGGGGCTAAGGGTGCCTGTATTTTTTATTCAAGGAGATAGAAAGTAACTCCGAGCTATAGTTTTAGAACTTTTAGGATTACGATTATATCCATACTCTCCATGCCCACCTCAGGTCAGAAGAGGCATCTGACTGTAACACCTGAAACAGGCTTAAACATAGAATACACAAAGCACAGTCAAACTTTGGGAGTAGGGCTGAGGTCGCCATGAGTAGCTGCAGGTGAGTGGGTCAAAATTGATGTCCACAAAGGCAGATGCTGAAAGAAGAAGGAACGACCAGGATGGAGGGAGAAGGGGAGGGAGGGAGGGAAGGAGTGGGGGAGAGAGAGAGAAAGAAGAAGAAGGAGAGGGAGGAAGTGGAGGAGGGGGAGGGAAAGGGGAAGAGAGAGAGGGAGGAAGGGAAGGTGGGAAAAAAGGAAAAAAAATAACTGCCTAATGATTTTCAGCTTTCTTGGGGTTTGGCACTATTTTATTTTTATTTAACATTTCATTTTATAACACCACAATGTCCAACCACTAAAGTGTTCTCATCATGTTATGCTAATTTGGCCTTTACCTTTGAGTTGGATGTCATTCATAAAAACAACTGATTCCTATTCAGAAATGGGGCAATTTCTTAAGCAAAACCAGTTCAATTTGATTTGATTCTGTCCCAGAGGTTTTCTGTCCCATTCATTTGGGAGCTGATAAATATAGACAAAAGTCTCTGGTAGTTTAGTTGGCAACATGCACACAATAAAGGACAAAGCTCCTGGAGCCAAGATAGGAGTAACCAAGTCCAGTTAAATATATATACTTCCAGGGATTAAAATCTACTCACACCCTAGCAGACACAGTCTTTCTGAAATATATTTCTTTCCTTGGATATGGCTTCACTTCACAGGCAAAAGAACACTTTTGAATGTTGTCCAACCCCTGCCAACCACAACAGCCTCCTCTGAAGGTGACCTATAAAGGTGACTTCCATTCGCATGGTTTTACCTTAGGGAACCCCACATCCTCCACCTTCTAAATTCACTGACTTTTTCTTGCTTCTCTTTCATTTGCTTCTCCCTTTTCCCACCTTTTTGGAATTAATCCACCTGCTTTCCAAACTTGTCTTCAGTTGACTCAAACTTTCCTTTGCTGATGGCCCACAAATGAAGCCCAGCAGTCCTGCTCACTGAACCTCAGGCTACGCAGGAGGGGGTGGTCTGAAAATAATATGGGGTGCTCTCTTGCTCATAAGTAGAACTTTGGCCCTAAGTTATTTCATAGGTAAAATGACACAAATTAACCCCCTCAGGGACCTGAAAAATTACTCTTGGTAAGTATTTCAGTAGTATTTGCTTTTTCTCTGTAACAATTCTGAGTATACATATTTTATAACCTATTTCTTAAGACCTTAGGGTCTAATTATATTGATTGTTTTTGCTGATGATTCTGGATCACTTCTTCATGTAGTATTTTGTAATTTAGAATAATAAGTTCATGTTTGGTGAGACTTTATACATAGGAATCCTGTGCAGGGTTGAAAATGTGTCTTTCTAGAGAAGGCTCTTAATACTTTTATTGAGGGCACAAGTATTGTTTTCCTCCTGAGACCATTTTGATGTGATTTTGTTGAATAATCTAGGCTGTCCAAACAGTGTAAATTCAAACCCTGAACTTGAGTGAGGACAGCTTGAGGTTCTCAGGTCTTTTTCAGGTTCTAGGAGTTTTCTTTCCTTGTCCCTTCCCCAGGCTAACCAGAAGAGTTTTTATAGCTTCCCCTTGGGAGGGGATAAACATTTTCAGCTCTCCCCTTTCACAGATGTATTCAAGGGTTTTTATTTGATGGTCTTAGACCCAAATTTCTGCCCTTTGTGAACCCCACAGTTTGTTACCTGTACTTTCATACTAATAAAATCCAAATCCATGGGTAACCAGTCTGGCAAAAAAAAATCCAGAGTAGTTAATAGATCAGTTTCTGGAGTTATTTCCTTTAGTTTCCTTTTAGCAATTAAAAGCATACTTGTTATAGTTTTATTCCATATATCTAAGTAGTTTCTAGTAAGAAGAGTTTTCAGATTATCTAGTCAACAATATTGCTAGAAATGAAGTCCTGTGTTGTTATTTTTCAGGTATTTGTATTTGTAACATATTTGTTCTTGTTGTCTGCCAAGATTTCTTTGTGTATAAAATTACTTCTGACCATAGATTTGCTTGATAATACCTACTTTTGATCCCTTATAAACATACATTGAAAATACCTTCTCAGGTAAAGAGAAAAGAAGATCTATGTAATTATCTGCTGTCTCAATCAACAAAAACAGTCAATATGGTGAATGCAGCACCTCCTTTTGTTCACCTTTCACAACCACAGTTGAAAAGCTTTTTGGTACCTTCCAAAACAAAGCAGAGTATGCCTGCTTTTTTATGGGAAAGGTTCTTTGGAGAAAGAGGGGGAGGGGGGAGGGAGAGAGACAGTAAGAGAGAGAAAATATGTTTGATTTGCAGAAGGAAGAACTTAAGCTAGATCCAAAGAAAAAGAATCCCATTTTCAAAGATATCTAGGCTCTTCCTGGGAAAACCACAATTTAGGCCTTATATCTAACATTTAAAACTCCATTTTCAGTATTTCTTTGGCTTGACTTTAATGAAAATCTTTGAGTGGAAAAACTGTAAGGCTATTCATTTGTAACATCAAAATTAATTTTCAATTTGATCAATTTAATCAAACTTAACCATCCAGTTTTTAAAAATACAGTATTTTGTTGAATTGAATAATAGTAATAAGGATTGTTTAGAAAAGACAGTGTTATTGGAAAATTGGATAGAGTAATGCAAATCTCATATGCTGGCTATAATATTCACAAAGCCTTATGATTTTTGAAAGTTGTTAGCAATGCAATTTTTATTTTAATTTTATAGATTTTCTTAGGAATGGTATTACTTAGCCTCTCTTGGGTATACTATTTTACTGATTACCAATACAGAGAGTATTTGGATCTAGCTTAAGTTCTTCCTTCTGCAAATCAAACATATTTTCTCTTGTTGTGTTCCTAATGGAGACCAGATTCTTACATAATAACCTTTCATCTTCCTGAAGACCCACCCACTCAGCCATGCATTCCTTTGCATTGTCTTAGTTACCCAGACACCATAGAGGATATCCTGAAGGGAAAAGTTCAAGATCAAACGAGATGTTTCTCTCTTCATGAACTAACAAATATAATTTCCTCCTTTCTAGTTTTATTAACAGTGAGAATTTCTCTTCAAGTAACACACTGAAACCAAAGGTGGCACAGAAAAAGCATCATTTTTAAATCCCAGAGTGGCTTGAAAATGTTACTCTACTAAACATTTTCCACGTAATGCTGTTTGTGCAATAATTATAGTCTGTCGTCAACAGAATCAAGTGGCTGGTTCTCTAATGACCCTTTTTGCTTTAAAAACAAAATTATATTGTTTATGGGTAGACTTTGATTTAATCTCTTTTATTCTTTGACTCTGCTTTCAAAAATGAAGTCACATGGAATGTTCATTAAAAATTAGTCAATTTGGATAATTAAATTTCGTCACCTCTATTCACCATTTATCCTGTTTCTCTGCTCTTTCCCTCCCTTCTACCCCAAATACATGCATAAACAGAAAGTTTTTATTCTCAATAATTGATTCTTCCATTTGACTTTCCTGAATATTTATGCATTTTCCCCACACATAGACTCTCTTTCTCTACATCCATTAATCCCAGAGAGTAACCATGTATTTATAAGATTACAGAAGATAAAATTAATAATAAGTATGTTATTATTTATTAACTACTTATTACCCAGGGTTTCTATTGAGTGCTTTATATACATTATATATTTAATACATTTAGCAACATATTATGCGTTCCTCACAAAAAGATATATTGGAGTACCTCCAGGGGTGACCTTATTTGGAGAAAGGGTCTTTACAGGAGTAATGAGGTTAAAGTGAGGTTATTAGGGTGGGCTTTAATCCCATAGGACATGTGTCCTCCTAAAAAGGGGTAATTCAGGTAGAAAGGCGCATATACAGGGAAAATCCCATGTGAATACAAAGACAGCCATCGACTGTCCAAGGAGAGAGGCCTCACAGCCCTCAGAAGGAACCAGAAAGAACCAATGCTATCGACACCTTGATTTCAAACTCCAGCCTCCAGAACTGTGAGGTAATACATTTTTGCTGTTCAAGCCTCCCAGTTTGTGGTACTGTGTTACGCAGCCCTAGAAAATCAATGTACAATTCTATAAGTTAAGTCTTATTCTCTCTCTCTCTTTTTTTTCTATAGGTCATATTTATTTTTTTAAAGATTTTTTATTTGTTATTTTTAGAGAGAGGGGAAGGGAGAGAGGCAGAGAGGGAGAAAGACATCAATGTATGGTTGCCTTTTTCACCTGCCTCCAAGACCTGGCTTGCAACCTTGTTATGTGCCCTGGTTAGGGAATTGAACCAGCTACCTTTGTGTTTGCAGGCCAGTGTCTTATCCACTGAGCCACCAGCTAGGGTCAAGTCTTATTCTCTTTTTATGAACAAGGAAACTGAGGCATGGAAAACCTTAACCAGAGACATATGGAGAGTAGGTGGTAGGACTGTCATTGAACCCAGAACTGTTTTGTTCCAAAGCCTGTGTGCTTTCCACTCTATCATGCTGCCTCCAAAGTTAAGTTTTTATCTATGTGTCTAAGAAAACACATAGTGCACAGGGGCTTAACAGAGTATACTTAGAATTGTACAAACAGGGTGTTTTCACATGTTTTACTCTGAGCCAAAACTATTTGAAGACCATTTCTGTTTTTGGGGAGTAAGTTATCACAGGAAGTTCAAGACTTGGGTAGATCCACTGACTTGGTCTAGGAAAGGCAAGGCTATTTATTCATTGGTGCCAAGGGTAACAATTACTTTGCCTTGGATATCAGTGTAGAATTGGAAAGGTGAAACCAGACATGTAGGAGGGGCTTAAGTAGTTGAAAAACTTTGCGTTTGCCTGCCTGATTGAGGTTGGATGTAGGGAATGGAAGAAAATCTTTGAGTAATTTTCCTGGAAGAGTATCCTAGCTTAAGTTGGCAGGGAGGCAACAAGATACACACAGGGCAGGCGGTAACAAACAGACAACAACAAATAAAAACAGAGAAATACCTAGGAGGAAAGAAAGGTTTCCCAACTTTTAATGAATCTCTACTCCAAGGGCCAACTATACCAAGGGGTGTGAACTGTTCATTCACTCTGTGAAGGAGGTGATTGGTCTGATGTCTAGCCTGCATTCCCCCTACCAAGTTGTGTGCGATGGAACTGTGCTGTGCCCGGTCAGCAAAAGGTGCCTTTTCTTCTAACTTACACAAAGGCATCTCATAGGCTACCCATGGCCCTGACCTAGAAATCATTATCTCAAGGTTGGGGCATTTCTATCAGTGCCTCAGATCATTCCTCTGTTCTGTGGACTACAGCAGAGATCGTTCGTTGTTGTATAATCAGAAAGTAGTACTTTATAAACATGATGGTTTTATGCTTTAGAGATTTTTTTGTTTGTTTCCCTTAAAGCTTTTCTTTCCTTTATGTTCCTATTGCCTGGAAGTCCTTTTTGTTAAGCTAACAAAGTAAAGAAATGTAATTTGTGTTTTTGCTTTTTTCAGATTGGGACCAAAGTTTCAAGAGAAGAAACATACCAGGAAGGCGGTAGGACCTGTTAAACAGGAGACAGGCAGAAATGGGCAGTAACGTAATGCTGGGGCTCACCTGTTAGTGAGAGCTACGTGAGGCCCAGCTACACAGTGCCAAAGCAGCCAAATAAACTTCCCAAGGCTCATTCGCCTCACTGTAAAATGACAGCTTGTTCATTCATCCAACAAGTATTGACTAGGTGGCTATTATGTGCCTGATACCATTTCCAGGGCAAGGTATGTGTTCTCCTGAAGATTAAATTCTTGATTGGAGTGGGAGAAAAGGGAAAAGACAGACAATAAGCTAAAATATATGTATAATTTAATGGCTGAAATCTCTCCCCCGACAAATACATCAATAGGTATTTCTCTTCTGCGTTCCTTGGTATGCTTCTTAGCCAGAGCCACCCATCTGCCAAGGAATGGGGAAGGGGATACAGTAATGCAGTAGGAATGCAAAATGATTTAAAGATTTAATATTTAGTTGCTGACATTCAAATAGGATTTCCAAGTCAACAGTAAGATAGTAATCCTTGAAATCCAGGTTTCTGAATGAACCCTATGATGACGAGGACTGACGGAAGAGGTAATAGTTATTATTAGTTTTTATTATTAGTTTTTATTATGTTTACATTTTCTATTTTATATTTGAAATACAAATATATGTCAAAATAATTAACTTATAAAGATTAATTATAGACATATAACAAATGCAACTTGTCTGGCCTGTGAACCCAAAGGTCGCTGGTTCGATTTCCTAGCCAGGGCACATAACCTGGTTCCAAGCCAGGTCTCCAGCCAGCTCTGTAGCTGGAGGCAGGTGAAAGGCAACCATACATTGATGTTTTTCTCCCTTTCTTCTCCCTCCCTGCCCTTCTCTCTAAAAATAATGAATAAAAAAATGCAATTTGTAAAAAAAGGTGTTAATTAACCAACATAGAATTTTAGTTTCTGAATCTCCACCATGAAACTGGCAAGACATACAATTTTGTCTTCACATTTGACAAAATGTTTATGTGACTGACTGGTCTATGCCAATTATTCTTTGTTACTCAATTCTACTAGTGTGAGAATGTTAATGATTTTATTTATGCTACCAATTTAAATGAATTAAACTAGAGATCACAGGGTTTACCTGGGGCAGAGAGTAGGGGAATATGGAGTGAAAGGAGGCAAAAGCCCAAGGCAGGTGGGGGGGCAGGGAGTCAGACACTAGTGTTTTTGTTCTCCACCCCATTTCCTGGGGCCCAACCTCCAACATCTGGTTGGGTGTGGAAAAGGACATCAGGGTTGTAGCTCATTTCCTGTGTAGCAGGAAGGCTCTCAGACAGGGTCATCAGATAAGCTATATAAAACCCAACTAAGTTTGTATTTTAGATAAACAATGAATATTTCTAAAAATTTATTATTTCCAGAGAGAGGGGAAGGAAGAGAAGCAGAGACAGACAGAAACATCAATGTATGGTTGCCTTTCACCTGCCTCCAGCTATGGACCTGGCTGGAGACCTGGCTTGCCACCTGGTTATGTGCCCTGGCTGGGAAGCGAACAAGTGACTCTTGGGCTCACAAGGCTGGCACCAGTCCACTGTGCCACAGCCAGGGCTACAAATAATTTTTTAATATAGGTATCTCCCATTCAATGTTTGGGACACACACTAAATTGTTCCTATTGTTTATTTGGAATTCAATTTCAGCTGAACTTCCTGTATTTTTATTTGCTAAATCTGGCAACTCTAGTCTAGGGGAACTTTTAACTTGGGGTCTTTGCCCACAGTGGTGTGGGAATGATGGCACAGAAGTGTCAGCAGGAGTGTTGATAGCTAGGACTAGAGAAGGAATCTTGTTCTTAGATGTTACCTATATCCATAAATATTACCTATTATAATTATTACAGCAATTGTGAAACACCCTCTTAGGTGCCTGGTGAAGATCCAGGAGTCAGGGATGTGGCAGGCAAGAAGAGAAGAAAAAGCTTATATTATTCCAGGGGTGTATTGGCACTGGGAAGGCTTATGTAAGATGACGAAGTTGGTGAGGCACACTGGCTTAAGGAATGAATGTTCTGAATCCAGGCCTCTTGTGAGTCTCAATGGGCATTTAGCCAATGGAACAAAAGAACGCAGGGCTCTAGCAGCACCAACAACTGAGTAGACCGGGAAATACAGTAGTAGCCCACCATGCTTCCCTTAGGGGAAACAAGAAGATATCCAATAGATGTGTGAGAGACACAGTAATGGATGTCTTTTTAAATTAGTGGAGTGAAATAGTATTACTGCGTCGGAAAACTGCTAGAAAGCCAACTACCAATTCAAACAACCAGAAAATTCCTTGCTATTGAATGAAACTCAAGAAAAGTAATCTTTTTTGGAATAACTTTGCCTTCTGAGTTTACAGCTAAGCCTTCCTAATTATTAACGAGAAATCTGTTTTTGAAAATGAAAAAAGGTGCTAAAGTCCCTGCAAAAAGTAAGTCAAAATGGTGGTCATGAAATTGGCAACTTACTAACTCTACTTTCTTTTTTCCCCTTTAAAATATACTTTTGCTTCTGGGTTTACTCAGCCTTAAAATTTTCAAATGATGTTATAGAACCATGAAAGTATTTCCACAGCAGTAAATTCTCGTCAGCTGAGAAGTCATCATGCGTATACATAACTTTCTTTCTCGTTACTGGCATAGGATCTTGGGTAATTGGCAGAGATAGCTGACAATTTCTACATAGCATCAGTCACTCAGTGATGAGCTTTACACAGTTCTCAAGAATCTGTGCATATAGAAAGTGGCCTTGCAGGTTGATGATCCAAGAAGTTAATCCTACCTTAGCTGCTTTTCAGAGCAATGCTTTGTGCCAGTCAGATGCATCCTGACCTGACATATTCCAAGTTTCCATGATTTGCTTTAGGTGAGGTTAGTTAGTAGAAGAAGCTACTTTTTTTCTGTGTTGACACAACATAGAAGATCTGTTTGGAGCAGGCTGAATTGTTACTGTAAACTCCTTATATCACTGTTTTGACTTAGAGAAAAAAGGTACGATTTTGATTTTGTCAAGAAATGAGTCATAAAACCAAATAGCTAACTGCTAACAGTATGAAACACCACAAAACACAGCTAAACAAGTCATTTATGCTGTGCTCAGATAGCTAAAGTTTTTGTGGTCTGCTCAAGTTCTTTCCTAAGAGAATTCCTTAATATAAACTAATTGGGTGTTAAGTTTTTTTCAGAGGGATTCTACTTGCAGCAAAATACTATAAGGAAAATGTTATTAAAAAAGAAATAAAGAGAATTATACTACATGAAAATATTTATCACATTAAATAATAGAAATATGTTATTGTAAATATTTTCTTATTTTTTCCTTGTAAATAATTTGCACTAATTTTCAAATTTAAAATAATTTCATCAGACTGCCTAAATTTACATTTTTACAAACATTTTTTATTACCTACATAAGTTAGCATACCATGCTGATTAGGGAAGACTGGGTAAAGGACTGAAAAGGTTAACCAACTCTTCATGGGAACACTGTTTTATTTCAACTACAAAAAATTGATGGGTCCAGTTAGGTTATTGACCTCTAGGAGAATAACGATGACTTGGACATCTAAATCATAGAAAAACTTAGACTTGCAAGTCTTGGATCAAGTTTTATCTTTGTCTTAACATCAGCAAAGGACTTTTATTAGGCAACAATGTTGGTGATTAAATCAAGTGTGTTGCTAAAAAAATATTTGAAATTAACAAAATCACTTTTAAAAAATAAAGCCACAATTTGTACTTTAAGATTTTTTCCTAAGTAGTTAACATGTCATGAGGTTCATGGTAGTTTCTCTCTTTTTCTCTCTTTGCATGTGTGTGTGTGTGTGTGTGTGAAGTAAACTAATATTATTCAGGTCTTCTTGCAGGTAGCTCCAAAGGAGAAACAGGATCCTGTGAGTTTGTTCTGAATAAAACAGTAAGTTCTGGACTTGTGCAGATAATCTAGACTTTAGATAACCTCTGATAGGTGATTTTTAATTGAATGTACAGAGTTGTAATTATGGTGAGTGGATTTTACTTTTAAAATATAAAATAAAAAGTCAAGGTACTGATAATGATTTGTGTCATATATGGTCATATTTAGGACAACACTTGATTGATTCAAGTCACTAGATAAAGCAAAATGTCAATTGTCACTTTTCAAATGGTTTTTGATATCAGATAGCTGGAAACATAGATAGAATCCTACTCTATAGAAGTAAATTATTTAACAATTTAGAATCACCATTTTTCATTATCCCTATGACAATTCTCCCTTTTGACCTTTTCATTTCTAAAGATGGGTCCTCTAATGGTATCAATGGAAAAAGTATGGATGGGGAGGGGTGTGAAGTTATTGCCCACAATAGTACCAAAAATATGACTCTGAACATAGAAGTCTCTCAATAAATTCTTAATGAAGTAGGGGCTTGATCAATTTTTGCCTTCTGGTCATTATCACATCTAATCTGAAGTTGACTGTAAACCATAAAACCATCTGAAACTGCCAGTGATCATAGTCATATTTTAAAAACTAATGGGAGAATTAATGCCGACTCTAAATGCATATGTACTTTATTATTCAGCCTTACAAAGCATTTGAAAACCACAGCTGTTGATAATGCTTTTGATTTGCCAGATCTTGTAACAGTCCACTTACTTTGCCTTAAACATGGCATTTGTACCACATTAAGGTTTGGCAAGCCTAATCTTTGCTAACCACTGGCAAATGTGAACATGCTATAAAATATAAAACTATATTTCAGCCAAAGCCATTATCAGGTATATATTTATTTGGATTTAACTAAAACCTGTAATTTGTTCATGTACACTTGGCATGTGTGGTGACTTTGCTTGCAGTGAGTATATTACATTACTAATGGTTACCTACAGCTCTAAGTGCAGTAGAGAAGGGAAAGGGAGAGGAAGAAAGAAGTTCTATTTTACGTCTGTTGGAATGAAAATGAACCTCCATAAACTCATAGACGGAGCTCTTGCACAGTCTGTTCCTCACTATCTGCCCACCCAACATACTCCACACTAAAAATATTTTTGAATACTTTGCATATTCTCTTTCATATCATCACCGAAGAGAATCTACCCTTGCACTTGTCTACAAGCCTCAAAGTATTGTAGAATAAAATTATGTTATCTAGCTATTTACCAACCAAAAGCTCAAGAAAATCCTCATCCCTAATACTCCAACATAATAGAGTTCTCCAGTCTGGAAATCCATACCATCAATGGAGACAGAAGAGGTGTATGAACTATATGATATTGAGATTATTGTTCAGTTTTTTTTTCATCCACTCATGTAGACAAAGGCAGCCAGAGCAACATGGGTAACAGGGTGGAGTTTGTGACTCAGTCACACTCCTTCCCCCAGGGGCATCATAGAAAACAATTTATTAACCCCCCCATTATTGCCCAACTTCCTTATTTAATTAATCCAAAACTTTTCAGAAATGGCATCCCATATTCATTTCATAACTTATGTAATTATCATTTTCATCATATGGGGCCAGAAGAAAAGGTCAATTTCATAGCAGTGCCAGAGTTAACATCTGTTTATCTTAGCTCTCCATTCATGCCTACCTTCCAGTGTCCAGAGACGAACCATATTCTTTTTTTAAAAAACATTTTATTTATTTATTTTTAGAGATAAAGGAAAGGAGGGAGAAAGAGGGGTAGAAAAACATTGATCAGTTGCCTTTCACACGTGCCCTGACTGGGGACCAAACTTGAACCCAGGCACGTACACTGACAAGAATTGAACTGCTGATCTTTCTCTTTGAGGGGCAATGCCCAACCAACTGAGTCACATTAGTCAGAGCTGGAGCCACATTCTATGCATACTTTTCAGTGCCCAGCAAATGGGCACATGAAATAAATAATGAACACTGAACATATACATACCCACATTTCAGGTTTAAATTGAATTTAGTTTTATCAAGGAAATAAAATAAAGACTCTCAAACAAACCAAAACACAATAAAGAAACAGGTGATTTTCCTAATAATTACTTACTCATTCATTTATTCAGTGATTACTGACCTTCCACCAAGTTCTAGATGTTTTATTTGATACTGTTCAGGGAGGGAGAAAATATGTAAAAATATTTATCATAGTGCCTGATATGTGGGAGGCAATCAATAAAATTAAATTAATTTTCTTCTCAAGATTTTATGCTTGAACTAATCAAAGTAATATTCAATCTAAAAAATTATTTGCTTTCAATCCAGTGTCAGTCTTCCTTCATACCCTCTATAAGTGTTTTATTCAACACTTGGCCATGAGGTGTTGAGGCAGGTTGAATAAAACACACTCAGGTAGAATCGTGGGTTGTGATTCTTGGCTTGCCATTTTTTATTGTAAAAGAGGAGAGGAAAACACCAGTAAGGAGTCCTGATAGTAAGAGACTGTATCTGTAAATAAACACACACACACTTTCGGGAGGTTGTGTTGTTAACCCAGACAAAGAGCTTTGCAATTAAACACAATCATTTTACTATCTTTTCTAGTTGTTTGAATTTAACTTTTATTTAATAAGCAATTTATAAACTTATACAAGTAGTTACAATAAAACTCACATAAGTAGATACACTTTAAGCCAATGATTTCTGCCCCGCCTTGCATCCTGTTTTCTCTTTTGTTTTGCTTTTGTTGTGGCTTTGCGCCCAAGACTAGGTCAAATATGGAGTAGAAACAAACTGAGCCATCATCAGTTTTCACCTTTCAGCAGCTCTCATGCTCTATGCCAACTGCCACCACCAAATTGATCATATGGCCACCCACACTAATCCCCCAGGCGTCCAGAGTAAGCACATCCTTGTAGTCACACAACATAAAAGCAGTCGCAGTTCCAAGATACTTAAAGACCTCACCTATGACCTCTAGTGGTCATGTTATCAAACTACAATAGCTACTTTTTTTTTCCCATGAATGTTTTCATATTTTCATTTATTCCTTTAATGAAAACTTTTTAGCACCTACTATGTACCAGGCACTGTCTAAGGAATGAAAGTAAACAAAACAGACAAAAAAATTCCTTCTTAAAATTCAGCTGGGGAGACATTTAAACTATACGTACGCATTACAAATAAGTTAACTGGTTATTGGAAAGTAGTAAGGACTTCGAAAAAGAGAAAAAGGTAAATTAAAGTAAAAGAAATCAAAAGTACTTGAGAAGGCAGAGCTCAGAATCAGGATGCATAACTATAACAGATACTCAAGATAAGTCTCGGCAAGAGAGTTGAATTAAGCAAAGACTGGAAGGAGGTGGGATGGTCAGCAACTTATAGGTTCCCCAATTAGTTAAATTAGACATCATCCTGGGAGCAAGCTCTTTTTCACAGTGAGGTCTCAGAGAGATTTTGGAGTCAGACTTCAGTCAAAACCTATATGTCAACGTTTGCTAGAGCAGCAAACAACCGCCAAATCTCATTGGTTTAAAAACTACTCATTTGTTGCTCACATTTCACGAGGGTTGCAGGTTAACTGTGGGTCAGGTGTGGCTCTGATGGGCTCAGCTTAGCCAGCTTCAGCTCAGATCCATTATCATCTCCTTTCAGGAGCCAGGGTGGAAAGAACAAGCACTCTCTGAGGCATGTTGGCCTGGCAGAGGAGGTCAGGAGGAAGTGCGCCAAGCCAACTACAAAATTTGCTTTCTTGTGGCACCACATTTCGTTGACCAAAGAAAGCCGATTTGGCCAACCCCAAGGTCAGGGAGTATATATCTGGCCCATACCAGAAGGATGGCAAAGACAAGGAGAGGATGAATAGTTGTGAACAGATAATACACTATAATTTTAACGTGTTACCCAACTTGTCTAAATCTTACTTGTCAATTTGTGAAACAAAAATAAGAACAAACTACCTGTGAAGAATAAACAAGATGTTTGTAAATGTATTTGGCATAATAACTGGCTTAAAAGAGATCATAGATGTTATTGTCCCTTTTTCTTTCTTCCAAAGGTTGCTCAATTCTTTGGGAGGCTTATTTAGGGGACTTTAGGGATATATTGGAAAATTGAGGAGCCAAGGATCCAAGAAATCTAAACACAGTTCTTCCTCTACATCCTGGGTAACTTACCGGTTATAAAATGAGGCAGCTGTTTAAATGTCCTCTAAGATTCCTTTCTAGTTAGTGCTCAAGATCTTTAATTCAGGGATAAAACATTTACCGGGAGTTCTTGCTTTTCCTCTAGAGCTGCTATTCAGTTTTAACACCGGGTGGCGCAAGAAAACAACTTAAAAAGAAAAAAATGGCCCTTTTTATTTTTTTGATGGAGCAAGCAGGAGCGTTCCAGGCTAGTATTATTTTCTTCTTAGAGATTGTTGTAAAACAGAACTCTTGCACATGGTAATCCCTCTAAAAGCACCACTTTGATCAAATGGCATCCAAATACATAAAATAAAAGCACTCTAGTCCCAGAACTTCATACTTTGAGAGAGCACCTCAGGAACGCGTCAAACTCCAGGGTTTGACTTTGGGAGCTTTCCTTTTTGAGCAGAAGTCTGAGATCTTTGAAGCTGTGCTTTATAGGTGGATACATGTAGTAGTCATGCAATGGAAGCAAGGAGGGCCTGGCAAGGGGGAGGGTGGTATAGGAGGCTGTTAAAACAGACTGAGTCCACAGACAAGGGTGAAATAGAGAAGTGGGAGTGGGCAGAAATGGTTAAGGTGCTGTAGTGACAGAATCTCTAGAATTTGGCAACTACTTACATAAAGAGACTTCAATGGGTTAAGTTGTCATGAAAAATGACTACTTCCTAGGTAACTAGGAAAATGTTAGGTTCACCAACAGAAAGTGGCAAAATGACTTTGGAATTGCTGTTATTTCTGAACTTCTCTTATGTACAGAGAAAAAACCGTGAGTGTTTCTGCCCTCTTAGGTACTGAGACCACCCCCTGGTGTACAAATGCTGGTTATAAAAGGGCCAGACTTGCCTGTTGTGCAGTGCATTGAAATGATCCAATATTTTTGGTCTTTCCTCAAAAAAAAAAAAAAAAAAAAAAAAGGTTTTCTATGTGATATTACTGATTGCAGTTTAAAATCCCTGAGGCATTTTTCTGTTGATATTTGGGGGAGGCTATGCATGTATGGGGGCAGAAGTACAGTATATGAAGAATCTTTGTACCGTTCATTTAATTTTGCTGTGGACCTAAAACTGCTCTCAAATAAAATTTATATAAAAAAGTCCTGGAGGATTCTGGGAAGATGGTTAAGTGGGAAGCACTAAGAATCTGTCTGTCTCCCTTCTAAACAACAATTGCATTCACAGGATCTGTCTGATGTAATTATTTTGGAGTCTGGACAGTTTATTGAAGGCGTGCAACTTCCAGAGGACAGTTAGCTTGGGTCCATTTCAGTTCTTAGCACAGGAGCAGCAACCCGTTCCCCACCCCCAACCATAAGGCAGGCAGCTGTACCTATGTTCCTGGGGCAGCTTGCAGAGGGCTCACAGGAGCCCGGGTGGGCAAAAAGAACGACGTCCTCCAAATATCAGGGATCTGTGCTCTGATCACTGACTGAGGCTTCTGATCACAGAGCTGAAGACTATGAGGCAGGCGGCAGTGGTTGTTGCACCCCTACCACCACACACACACAATGCAAGTCCTGTCCCATCTGGCTAGTGACATCAGGAGATTTAAAGGCCTGTGACCCCTTCTTTTACCCCCTTCATTTTCATTTTTCCCTTTTTGATAGTTAGACATTAAAGACTGGAACATTAAAAACAACTGCATGTATGGGGAAGATTAGGAAGTGACAGGGCATGCCCAGGGAAGGGCTCAGAAAAGACCCAAAGAGACCTTGGGTTTATACCTGAGGCTGACCCTTGGCGCAGAGACAGCCACACACACACACACACACACACACACACACACACGTGTGTGTGTGTGAGCAAACCCTGGAAAGGAGGAGAATCTGATTTCCAGAATTATCATATTATTAAATTCAAATGTTCAGTTTTCAACAACAGCAACAACAAAATCACAACGTATAGAAAGAAACAGGAAAGTTTTGCATACTCAAAAAATCAATAAAAACTAAAATGATTCGATAGTAGAAATATTTAAGACCTTAAAATAGCTGTCTTAAAGAACAAGATGAAGATGTGGGGGGGAAAGCAAGAAAACAATGTACGGACAAAATGGAAATATGAATAAAGACATAGAAAACCTAAGGTGAAATCAAAGAAAAATTCTGGAGCTGAAAAGTACAATAACTGAAGTAAAACACTCACTAGAGGGATTCAAAGGCAGGTGAGTAGGCAAAAGGAAAATATCAGCAAACTTGAAGAAAGGATAATGGACATTATTAAGTCTGAGAAACAGAAAGAAAAAAACATTGAAGTACACAGAGCTTTAGAGACCTGCCTGTGGGATACCATCAAGTAGACTAACATACATACTATGGGAGTCCCAAAAGAAGATAAAAGAAAGCAGCAGAAAGAATATTTGAAGAAACAATGGCTGTAAACCTCTCAAACTTAATGAAAGATGTGAATATGAACATCCGAGAGACATGACAAATTCCAAACAAGATAAACTCAGAGATCCACAGCAAGACACATTGTAATCAAACTTTCAAAAGCCAAAAACAGAGAAAATCTTAAGGGCAGCAAGACAGAAGCAAATAACAATATACAGTATAAAGGTACTCAATAAGATAATTAGCAGATTTCTCATCAGAAGGCAGTGGGGCTGATGTTGTTGTTAAGTGCTAAAGAAAAATCTTGTTAACCAAGAATCCTATATTGGGAAAAGTCCCTTCAAAAGTTAGGAAGAAATTAAGCCATTCCATAATAAACTAAAGTCTAGGGAGTTTGTTACCACTTGGGCCCTGCAAGGAAGTCCTGTAAGGTGAAATTGAAAGGACAGTCAAAGTTGTAACAGTAATCAAAGATGTGAAGATTTCAATAAAAGTAAATACATGAAAATTATAAAAATCTAATATTATTGCAATACTAGTTTACAGAGTTTTCACTTTCTACATGATTCTCAAGAGACTAATACATTTGAAGAAAAATAAGTAGTCTAAAAGCCAGTATTACTGTGATTTTGGTTTATAACTGTGAATCCTGCTTTCTACATTGAGACTAATGTATTTAAAAGAATTAGTAGGTTACGTTTTGGAGCACATGGTGTACAAAGATATAATTTTATGACATCAGCAGCTGAAAGGGGTGGAGCTGGACCTGTAAAAGAGCAGAATTTTTGTATGTTAAGAAGTTAGGCTAGGCCTCCAGCTCCTCCTGCCACTACCCTGAGTCACTGACTGTGCAGCTCCAGCCGTCTGCCTCCCCGTGCTAGCCATCGATATTTGGAGTTCTCACAACATGGCAGACATTGACAACAAAGAACAGTCTGAACTTGATCAAGATTTGGATGATGTTGAAGAAGTAGAAGAAGAAGAAACTGGTGAAGAAACAAAAATCAAAGCACATCAGCTGACTGTTCAGATGATGCAAAATCCTCAGATTCTTGCAGCCCTCCAAGAAAGACTTGATGGTCTGGTAGAAACACCAACAGGACACATTGAAAGCTTGCCTACAGTATTTAAAAGACGAGTGAATGCTTTCAAAAACCTTCAAGTTAAGTGTGCCCAGATAGAAGCCAAGTCCTATGAGGAAGTTCATGATCTTGAAAGAAAGTATGCTGTTCTCTATCAGCCTTTATTCGGTAAGCGATTTGAGATAATTAATGCAATTTATGAACCAATGGAAGAAGAATGTGAGTGGAAACCAGATGAGGAAGACGAAATTTTGGAGAAGCTGAAAGAAAAGGCCAAAATTGAAGATAAAGAAAAGGATGAAGAAAAACAAGACCCCAAGGGAATTCCTGAATTTTGGTCGACTGTTTTTAAGAATGTTGACTTGCTCAGTGATATGGTTCAGGAACATGATGAGCCTATACTGAAGCAGTTTAAAGATATTAAAGTGAAGTTCTCTGATGCTGGCCAGCCTATGAGTTTTGTTTTAGAATTTCACTTTGAACCCAATGAATATTTCACAAATGAAGTGTTGACAAAGACATACAGGATGAGGTCAGAACCAGATGATTCTGATCCCTTTTCTTTTGATGGACCAGAAATTATGGGTTGCACAGGGTGCCAGATAGATTGGAAAAAAGGGAAGAATGTCACTTTGAAAACCATTAAAAAGAAGCAGAAACATAAGGGTCGTGGGACAGTTCGTACTGTGACCAAGATAGTTTCCAACAATTGTTTCTTTAATTTTTTTGCCCTTCCTGAAGTTCCTGAGAGTGGCGATCTGGATGCTGAAGCTGCTGAAGCTATCCTTGCTGCAGACTTTGAAACTGGTCACTTTTAACGTGAACATGTAATTCCAAGATCAGTGTTGTACTTTACTGGAGAAGCTATTGAAGATGATGATGATGATGATGATTATGATGAAGAAGGTGAAGAAACAGATGAGGAAGGGGAAGAAGAAGATGAAGAAAATGATCCAGACTATGACTCAAAGAAGGATCAAAACCTAGCCGAGTACAAGCAGCAGTGAAGCAGGATGTATGTGGCCTTGAGGAGAACCTGCACTGGTCTACCTTCTGCTTCCCAAGGATTCATTCCCAAAGGATGAATTTTCATCATTTGACAAGTTCATTTTAAGTTTTTTTTTGTTGTTTGTTTGTTTGCTTGCTTGTTTTTGTAGCCTAAAATAAAAAGTCAAATTAAAAAAAAGAAGTTAGGCAACTGTAAATATAAACTATAGTGTTATAACTTTAGGTGATTAAATGTAATTTTCATGGTAACCATAAGAAAATAGAATCTACACAAAAGAAAATGAGAAAGGAATTCAAACATTTCACTACAAAAAATCAACTAAACACAAAAGAAGACAGTAATGCAGGAAATGAGGAATAATAAAGCTATAAGGCATTTAGAAAACAAATAGCAAAATGACAGAAAGAAATCTCTCCGTATCAGTCATTATTTAAAATGTAAATGGATTAAACTCTCCAATCAAAAGACAGAGATTAGCAAAAAGGATAAAAACATATGATCCAACTATAAGTTATCTATAAGCGACTCACTTTAGATCCAAAGACACAAATAGACTGAAAGTGAATGGATGGAAAAAGATACTTAATGCAAGAGCAGCCAAAAGACAGCTTGGGTGGATATACTAATATTGGACAAAGTAGACTTTAATTTGAAAGAGTTCATGATTCAAAGAATGATGTTACATCTTTTAAAAACTTTTAATATAGCCAACAGATATGACAATTATAAACATTTGAGTACCTAATGAGAGACTATCAAAATATATGAAGTAAGAACTGATGGAATTAAAGGGAGAAATCAGTCAGTTCTACAGTAATAACTGGAGAGTTCAACATCTATTTTTACAAAAATGTATATAATAGACAGAAGTAAGAAACAGCCACTTAATGTAATAGATCAACTAAATTTAACAGATATGTAGAGAATACCCGACAGCAGTATACACAGTATTCCCAAGTGTACATTAAATAGTTCCCAGGATAGACCATTTGTTAGGCCACAAGTTGAGTCCCAATAGATTTTTAAAAGACAGATATCAGATAAAGCATCTTTTCGGACCACAGTGGGTAGAAGTTAGAAGTCAATAACTGAAGAAAAACTGAAAATTTTATTTAAAAAAACTGTTGAAATTAAACAATACACTTTTAAATGACTAATTGATCAAAGAAAAATCACAAGGGAAATTAGAAACTACTTAGAGACTAATGAAGACCAAAACATAACTGCCAAAATTTATGGGATACTATGAAAGTGGTGCTAACAAGGAACTTTATAGTAAGCATTTATATTAAAACACAAGAAAGATGGAGCAGGATTTGAGATTGTGCTCCCTAGCATATGTCATCAATTTGACTCAAATATAGTTTTATAAGAATAAAAATAATAAGAACAATCTCAAATCAACAAACTAATTTTATTAACTTAAAGAATGAGAAAAAGAAGAACAAACTAAAGTCAAAGCTATCAGAAGAAAGAAAGTAATAAAGATTAGAGCAGAGATAAACAAAACAGAATTATAAAATAAAGAAAACTGCCTTGGCTGGTATGGCTCAGTGGATTCAGCACTGGCCTATAAACCAAAAGGTCTGCAGTTCGATTCCCAGTCAGGGCACATATCTTGGGTTGTGGGCCAGGTCCCCAGTTGAGGGTGTGTGAGAGGCAATTGTTTCTCTCTCACACAGCGCTGTTTCTCTTTGTCTCCTTCCCTTCCCTTCTCTCTAAAAAAAATAAATAAAATCTTTTAAATAGAGAAAATCAATGAAAACCAAAATTGGCTCTTCAAAAAAATTAACGAAATTAACAAACCTTTAGCTACATGGACTAAAAAAAGAGGGAAGAATCCAACTACTAAAATCAGAAATAAAAGTGGGGATATTACAACTGATTCTACAGAAATAAAAATGACGTAAAAGGGTATTATAAACAATTATACGGAAATACTTTCAATTCATTTGAGGAGGCCAGCATTACCCTAATACCAAAGCCAGACAAAGAAACTAAAAGGCAACTATAGAGCAATATTCCTTACAAACATTAATGCAAAAATCCTCAACAGCATATTAAAATGGTTATGCACCATGACCAGATAGTATTTATTCCTGGAATGTAAGGAAGTTTCAACACATAAAAATCAATTATGACCATATACCAAAATAAAGGGGAAAAACACAGGATTATCTCAATTGATATATTAAAAAACATTAGACAGAATTCAACACTCTTTCATGGAAAAAACATTAAATAAAATAGAAATATATGGAAACTACCTCAACACAATAAAACTTATATATTAAAAAATCTCACAGCAAACATCATACTCAACAGTGAAAGACTGAAAGCTTTTCCTCTAATATCAAAAACAAGACAAGGATCCCCACTTTCATCACTTTTACTCTATCTAGTACTGAATTCTAGCCAGAGCAATTAGGCATGAGGAAGAAATAAAAGGCATTCAAATTGGAAAAGAATTAAAATTATTTTTACTTGGAGATGACATGATCTTATATGTAGAAATCCCTAAAGATTTCATACAGAAAAAAAACCGTGAGAACAAATAAGTGAGTTTAGCAAAATAGTAATATACAAAGACGTAAACACGTAAAAATTAGTTGCAAGCAATCTGAAAAGAAAAATCACAAAACAATTCCATAAACAGCATGAAAAGAATAAAGTACTTAATAGTAAACTTATCCCCCTAAAATCAGGAACGAGACAAGGCTGCCCACTTTCTCCACTTCTATTCAACATTGTCTTGGAAGTTCTAGCTATAGCCATCAGAGAAGAAAAACGAATCAAAGGTATCTAAATTGGAAAGGAGGAAGTCAAACTGTCATTATTTGCAGATGATATGATAGTGTACATACAAAACCCGATTGGCTCCACCAAAAACTTACTCAACCTAATAAGCAAATTTAGCAAAATAGCTGGGTATAAAGTCAATATCCAGAAATCAAAAGCATTTTCGTATACCAATAATGAAACAACAGAAATAGGAGTGAAAAAACAAATCCCAATTACCATAGCAACAAGAAAAATAAAGTACCTAGGAATCAACTTAATTAAGGAGGTAAAAGACCTGTACTCAGAAAACTACAGAACAATGAAGAAAGAAATCAAGGAAGACACAAATAAATGGAAGAATATACCATGTTTGTGGGTGGGAAGAATTAACATCATTAAAATGTCCATACTACCCAAAGCAATCTACATATTCAATGCAATCCCAATTAAAATACCAATGACAGACTTCACAGAAATAGAAAAAATACTTCACAAATTTATATGGAGCCAAAAACGCCCACGAATAGCCACAGCAATCTTGAGAAAGAAGAACAAGGTAGGAGGAATCACAATACCAGACTTCAAACAATACTACAAGGCTACTGTCATCAAAACAGCCTGGTACTGGCATAAGAATAGACATATAGATCAATGGAACAGAATAGAGAGCCCAGAAATTAACCCAGGACTCTATGGTCAACTCATATTTGACAAAGGGGGAAGGAACATCAAATGGAGTGAAAACAGTCTCTTCAACAAATGGTGTTGGGAGAACTGGACAGCAACATGCAAAAAGATAAAACTAGACCACCAACTTA
>PVIW01008376.1:0-61833 GCA_004026585.1 Noctilio leporinus
AAAAAAAAAAAAAATAAAAAAAAAAAAAAAAAGAGAGCTGCAGGACAATGTGAAACACAATAATATCTGTATCGTAGGGATACCAGAAGAAAAGAAGCAAGGTATAGAAAACCTGTTTGAAAAAGGAATGACAGAAATTTCCCTAACTTGAGGAAAGAAAAAGTTATGCAAGTTCAAGACATACATAGGGTCCCAATGAAGATAAATCCAAACAGGCCCACTCCAAGACACATCATAATTAAAATGGCAAATTTCAAAGACAAAGAGAGAATCCTAATTATACTATGCGTTTTTTAAGATTTTATTTATTTACATTTATTTTTAGAAAGAGGGGAAGAAAAGAGAAAGAGAGGGAAAAAAACATCAATGTGTGGTTGCCTCTTGCATGCCCTCAACTGGGGACCTGGCCTGCAACCCAGGCATGTGCCCTGACTGAGAATCGAATCAGCAACCCTTTAGTTCACAGGCCAGCATTCAGTCCACTGAGCATCACCAGCCAAGGCAGGACCCTAATTTTAAATTTATTTCTTTCTCTTTGCACGTTAATGCTCATTATATTCTTCTTGAATGTGAATGCATGGCTTTGCACTGTTGATTTAATTATATAAAAATCAGCTCTAGTACTAGAATCCATGCTTGACTCTGATACGTTAAATATAAGACATAGTCTACATTTTTATATTTTAAATTATTTTCCAAAAGCTTATTTTGTAGGAGGGGTTTTTAAATAGAATTGATACCAATCCCTTATCTAGTTGTTTTCAACCACAACCCAACATGCTATGGGCAACATGCTATGGGTCCTGTGGAAAACTCCACTATTTCTATGCTTTCTTTTTGTACACATTTCTTAGAATTTTTTTTTCCTTGTTTAAATCTAACATACTACTCTTTATAATAACTGAGAGGTCTTGATAATATTTCATTTTGTTTAAGTTATTTTTTACTTGAATCAGGCCAATTCTTAACTTTGGGTATTTGTGCATAGATCATGGGTGAATTTTGCTTGAGAATATTATGCACATTTATGGAGATACAATATACTCACTCAGGAGACAAGTAAAATGATAATGAGATCAATTAAATGGAATCATTTTATATTTCTCTTTATTTAATCTAGAGTTGATAATCTCATTTAAAAAGCAACAGAGAAACAAGACTTAAGAAGTAAAATACATTTTCTTCATCTTTCAACTTTTCTTTCCTTTGTCTCACTCCCCCTTCCTTTAACTGCCAGGACCCCTGCTGTCCTGACAAGTTTAGGGAGGAGTAGCTCTAACCAAACCCAAGAGAACTGAAAAGTACTGGGCAGCTTGTCAGAATAGTACTGAAAACCAGTGACATTAAAGCAACCTGCCTCATTTAAATGCCTTTATGCAGCCCTGGCTGGTGGCACAGTGGATAAGGCGCTGACCTACGAACCCAAATGTCATTGGTTCAATTCCCCAGCAGGGGCACATAACCCTGCAAGCCAGATCTCCAGCCAGGTACATAGCTGGAGGCAGGTGAAAGGCAACCATACATTGATGTCTCTCTCCCACTCTGCCTCTCTCCCTCTCCCTCTCTCTAAAAATAATAAATTTTTTTAAAAACTTTAAAGTGCCTTTTTGCATCTGCTGCCTGAAATCTACACCCTCCTATTTTTTCCTCTGTCTTCATTCTTAGAGTAGTTTTGGTTATGGAAATTGAACAATGAAGGAGGTCCTTGTTCTCATTGCATTGTTGATTTTTTCCTGGAACACTTTCACCTGGTTCAAGAGTAAAAAGCAGCAGCCACATACATGTTATGGTTCACATACATTAACTTTTTTTTTACCTTTACAGTATCTAAGCTACATAGCAGTAAGTTTACTTTTCCAAGAGACTTTCTAAATATTTAAAATCTTTAGTAACTTGGGTTTCTTAACCCAAGCAAAGATTCTCTCTAAAAACAAGAATATATAGTCTCCAGCCAGTTCTGTAGCTGGAGGCAGGTGAAAGGCAACCATACACTGATGTTTCTCTCCCCGTCCGCCTCTCTCTAAAAATAATAAAATCTTTAAAAAGTTAAATATATATATATATATATATGTGTGTGTGTGTGTGTGTGTGTGTGTGTGTGTGTGTGTATTACATTGTCTCAACTGGATAATATTCATGGTATTGTATGTGTTTGCAAGTGAAATCATTTGAATTCATGATAATTTTTTTACTCATATTGACAAGAAATTTGAAAAAGAGTTTTCATCTAACCCCTGGGGAAAATAAGGATAACAAACAGGAACCATCCTTTCAGCTAAATGAGGAATATCATATCAAAATGTTCCTAAGAAACATGACTTTCCAGACTCAATAATTTTAGAATGAACAATTTTCCTATTATTTTCCAGGAAGAAGTAGTCTTACATACCATTTTTTAGGTTTTGTATATCACAACTATAATTCAAATACATAGAGAGATGGGAAAGAAGTCTTTCCTACTATTAAATTACATTCTTCCAAAATCATCTTAACAAAGGCTCTTGTAAACTTCAAAATGTTGTCTTAGATCAGGGGTTCTTCATTTTTAGCATCCAAATTGCCCAGAGAGCTGATTAGAACATGGTGCTGGGCCTTACACTGGGAGTTTCTGATTCAGTCAGAGGGCAAGGGGACCTGAGAATTGACATTCCTAACAAGTGCCCAAGTGCCCAGTTACTGCTGATTCAGGCATCATAGTTTGAAATTATAGGAGGCTTAAATAATAAGCTACTATATTTATGACATCACTCTTGAAAATTGATTTTTTGTCATAAGAAGTTAATAGTTCAATGAAATGAAATGGCTCCTATTATGTCTTGATATGGTAAGAAAATAATTGCATTAGGTGATTTAAAAATTAGCTCTTTCAAAATAAAATATGATATGAGAATTCTTATACCTGGGCTTAGTGTGATAAAATGCATCATACCAGGTCAGCTTTCAGTGCCCCTGACCTATCACCTGAACTAGGTTCACAACGGGGAAAGATCCTTGGAGGACAGCCAGCCAAATGTCACTGGTGGCATTTTCAGAGGAAAGAATATTTGAATAAGAGCAACTAAAAGTACAAATTGAAGAAAAGTGGAGGAAAAGAAGGGCCATTAAAGAATGAGGCTTTGAAAAGGCAAAGCAAAGTCTGTCATTATGACAACTTGCCTAATCTGCTAAGGAAAATTTATTCCAAACTGTAAGAGTAGATCTTGGCTCAATACTGAAACTATTCACTCTTTGCTCAGTGACCATTGTCTTATTCTTTCCACTTCCTTTTAGTGGACAGTTTTTAATTGAACAAGATCTTCATCCAGCTCACATAAAAGTAGTATCTTTCATATGGTTTTATTTAAAGACAACTCATGTGATAATATTTCTGGAACACAATTTGGTCGTATAAACGAAAAAGCTTTCTAAAATGTATATTGTCTTTGACCCAGCAAATTCATGTCTTAGAATTTATCCTGAGGGAAATAACCATGAATGTATCTTCAAACATTTAGCAACAAAGCTATGCAACAGAGTAGTGTTTATTTTTTAAATGCTGAAAAATCCTGTGTCTAATAATGTAGAAAAATATTATAGAAAAAATTTTAATTACATTTTATTGATTATGCTGTTATAGTTGTCCCAAATGTTTTTCTCTTTGCTTCCTTCCACCCAGTAACTCTCTTTCCTCCAGCAGTCCCACCCTGCCCCCTTTAATTCATGTCCTTGGGTTGTACCTATATGTTCTTTGGCTTCTCCCTTTCCTGTACTATTCTTAACATCCCCATATTTTGTTTCTACCAATTATGCTTCTTAATCTCTTCACCATTTCCTAATTTTTCCCCCTTCCCCCTCCAGCTGATAACCCTCCAAATGATCTTCATACCTATGATTCTGGTCCTATTCTGGTTGTTTGCTTAGTTTGTTTTTGTTTTTACTTTTTAGATTCTGTTGTTCATAGTTGTGAGTTTGTTGTCATTTTAATGTTCATAGGTTTGATCTTCTTTTTCTTCTATAAGTTCCTTTATCATTTCATATAATAATGGCTTAGTGATGATGAACTCCTTTAGCTGTACCTTGTCTGGAAAGCACTTTAACTGCCCTTCCATTCTAAATGATAGCTTCACTGGATAGAGTAACCTTGGTTTTAGGTCCTTGCTTTTTATCACTTTGAATGCATCCTGCCAGTCCCTTCTTGCCCACAAAGTTTCTTTTGAAAAATCAATTAATAATCTTACAGGGACCCCTCTGTAGGTAACTCTCTTCTTTTCTTTTGCCCTTTTAAGATTTTCTCTTTATCTTTAACCTTTAACATTTTAATGATGATTGGTCTTGGTGTGGTCCTGTTTGGGTCTGGCTTGTTTGGGATTCTGTGCTTCCTGGACTTGTATGTCTTTCCCCTTCACTGCTTTTTCACATGAGTTTTCAATTTCTTGTTCTTACTTTTCTCCTTCTGGCACCCCTATAATTTGAATGTTGGCACATTTAAAGTTGTGCCAGAGGTTCCTAAGCCTTTCCTCAGTTTTTTCAATTCTTGTACTGGTTTCATTCTGTACTGCTTGATTTTTTTTTTCCTATGTTCCAAATCATTTATTTGAACCCAGGCTTCTTTCCCTTCACCATTGGTTTTATTTAGATTTTCCTTCATTTCACTTAGCTTAGCCTTCACTTCTTCCCTACGTGTTTGTACTTAATCTTGTCTGTCAAGTCTGGGAGCATTGTTCTCTCCCATCTTTTGAACTTTGCATCTGTTAGGTTGGCTATCTGCTCATTGCTTAGTTTTCCCACTGGAACCTTGATCTGCTCTCTCTTTCAGGCCACAGCTCTCTGCCTCCTCAACCTGACCATCTCCTGTGTTTGCCTGTGTCTTAGAGCTATCACACCAGTTATATTGTAAGGGGTGGAGCCTTAGGTATTCATCAGTGCAGGGCTACCCATTTCACCATGTTGTGGCACTGAATGTGGGGAAGGGGTCTGAGAGGAGCAATGCCACTTGCTCAGCACTCACCCCTTTTCCAGGCACTAATCCCACTTTCTGTATGGAACTGGCACCCCTCTAGCTGTTGCCCTGGTTGTGATTCCCAGAGTGGATGGGTTTGCAGACATTCTAGGACCACTGGGCCCTCTAAATAAATGGAGTCTGTTGAGAGACCAACAGTTTCTTCCTCTGCCCCAACTCCCACTGGTTCTCACAGTCATAAGCAATGTGGCTTTATTTTCCCCAGGCTGAAGCCATGAGCTGCAAGGCCTGGTCTGAGGCTGGGATCGCTCCCCAGGTGCCCCTCCTGATTTTTGTAATGTATGACCACTTTCTGTGGGCCAGTCATAGCCATTTCCTTGCTGCCACTGCTACCATTACCAACACCACTACTGCTGCCACACCACATCGTCTCTGCCTCTTCTCTGCCTCTTCTACCTGTCTGAATGAGTATTGTTTCTTTATATATATTTCTAAAGGACTTTATTCATTATTTTTAGGAAGAAGAGCAGGAAGGGAGGGAAAAAAGGGAGAAAAACATCAATGTATGGTTGCCTTTCACCTACCTCCAGCTATGGACCTGGCTGGAGACCTGGCTTGCAGCCTGGTTGTGTGCCCTGGCTGGGAATGGAACCAGAGATCTTTGTATTTGCAGGCTGGCACCTATCCACTGAGCCACCAGCCAGGGCTTGCTTCTTTATATTTTTGTTTGTTGGACTTTCATGAAGTTCAATTCACTGGTAATTCTGGTTGTTTTTAGTTTTGAGGTAGCTGTATTTCTTATTGTAGTGGTAGGTGGGGAAGCATGTCTACCTATGCCTCCATCCTAACTGGAAGTCTCATAGAAAAAATTATAATTGACATAGAAATATATTCGAAATATAGTATTATATATTTTTAAAGTCAAAACAGAATTTTCTAAATTATTATTTTAGAAAACTGTGTATAAGAACATGTGAAAGACCAGAATAAAACAATAAAATATTAAACTGTAAGTTCACTCTCAGGGAACTAATAGTTATTTAATTCTTTGTACTTATCCATATCTTTTTATAACTTGTATAAATTTTATAAGAAAAAGTCTAAATAATTTCAGTTTTAGAAGTTATAAAAATAATGTTTTACTCCATAAAAGATAATGAAGACAGTTAATAACTTAATAAAAGTTTATTTTATTTTCATATATAAATAAAATTTTTAGGCAGGGTAATCTTAGGATGGTATGATTTTACTCAGTCCATGAACAATAAAAAAATTATCTGAATTGCTCAATGTCAATATTCAACAAAATAAATTAACTCCACAAAAATCATTTTTTCCATGAAAATAACCTATGGTGAATAGGAACTGACTGATTTGTAAAGAGAGTCACATTATTTTATTCAACTAAACTCTTTGGCTGTTAGGGTGCTACTAGATACTATACTTGCTTACTAAAATAAATCAAAAATTATGTGTGGGATTTTGTTTGCTTTTAGTTGGTGTCTAGCAGACAATGCTTCTGTTCATGAAAAGATCAACATCCCAATATCCACTCATTAAAGAATATAAATTTAATTTTCTTTAGTTATTGCATCAGGTATGGCTAGTACAATTGTTTATAGTATGGAAACTACAACCTGCACAGGAACACAGAAATTATTTCTACATGGTGGTTTTTTTTCTTCAGTGGTTACACTGCTACACTAACCAGTATATGTGCCAAATTCTGACAGTGCTCAAAATACTAATTGTAG
Organism: Noctilio leporinus; assembly: GCA_004026585.1. Taxonomy (NCBI): domain Eukaryota; kingdom Metazoa; phylum Chordata; class Mammalia; order Chiroptera; family Noctilionidae; genus Noctilio; species Noctilio leporinus. Next base: position 6,694 of record PVIW01008376.1, read on the forward strand.
ATTTTTCTTGATTTAAAGACAGCCTCCAAAGTGGATCCTACCAGGTGAGTTCTAGTTCCAAAATTTTTACTAGCTGTGAATATGAAGTTGTGGTTTAATTACTCAAACAATCCTAGATTCTCAGATACCTCAGCTGTTGTTAGAAAAAGGTGATTCAAAAAGAAGTTCAAAAAACTAATCTCTAAAGCATAAGATTATTTCTGGCTCTACCATTTTTATTCTAGGCACTTCTTAATCACAAAATATCCATCTCATTGCACAACTCCAAATTATGATTTGAATAATTATACAAATAATTCACATTATTCTAGTTGATGCTTTTTAAAAATATAACTGGAAACAATTACAAAGCTATTTATAAAGACTCACCATTAGAAATGGAATTTTCTATTTGCTCTGAAGGAAGCAATGAGAGGCAACTTCCTATTGAGAAATCAAAAACTAAGTGAACTATTAAAGAAATGCCCACAGACATAAATCACAACTTTTCATCCATTTTTAAAGTTCACTAATGATTTGTTTTAAATATTTAATTATAAATTGTATTTATGCTTGTCTGTAAGTGCATTTAATCATCACTTTTGAGCACTCAAATTACCTTGTATTTTTGACTTGATTTTTTTTTTAAAGGTAAAGGACGCTCCACTTCTGAAAGTTTCTGGGTCCTACCTTTTCAGTTATTTCCTTGCATGGTTCATATCAGTACTAAGCAAATATTTGTTCAGCTCTTTTTTTTTTTTAAAGATTTTATTTATTATTTTTTAGAGAGAGGGGGAAGGAGAGAGGCAGAGAGGGAGAGAGACATAAATGTATGGTTGCCTTTTCCACCTGCCTCCAGCTACGGACCTGGCTGGAGACCTGGTTACGTGCCCTGGCTGGGAATCAAACCAGAAACCTTTGGTTTACAGGTCAGTGCCTTATTGTTCAGCTCTTTTAAGTTCCACAATCTATTCACATAATTTATTATTGTGAGCAAAAATAAATGGACAATGTTGCACAGACAAAACATAATTCTCTTTTAAATTTTTTTTAAAGATTTTATTTCATTATTTTTAGAAAGGGGAGAAGGGAGAGAGGCAGAGAGGGAGAGAAACATCAATGTATGGTTGCTTTTCACCTGCCTCCAGCCACAGACCTGACTGGGGACCCGGTTTGCAACCTTGTTATGTGCAGTGGACAGGCCGGCGCCTTGTCCACTGTGCTACCAGCCAGGGTCTAATTCTCATTTTTTAAAAGACTTTATTTATTATTTTTAGAAAGAGGGAAAGGGAGGGAGGCAGAGAGGTAGAAAAACATCAGTGTATGGCTGCCTTTCACCTGCCTCCAGCCATGAACCTGGCTGGAGACCTGGCTTGCAACTTGGTTACGTGCCCTTGCTGGGAATCAAACCAGCAACCTTTGGATTCACAGGCTGGCCTCTATCCACTGAGCCACTAGCCAGGGCCTAATTCTCATTTTTGAAGTAGAAGAATGGAGAAATTAGTATTATAGTTGAGATCCTATTAGCCAGTCACTGGGCTTTTATTTTTAAAAAAGCTCTTATTTAAACCTCAAAATGAATGGAATATATAAATATTCTCTAGATGAGGAAACAGAGCTCAAGAATTTTTAAAATTTGTTCAATACTGAAAAACAAGGGTCAGTATGGGATAATAATTATTTAAATATACAAAAATGCCTACAATTTATTACTCTATTTATTTGGATGTTTTTAAATTTCAAAGTAAAGATATTATAACTCCTTATTTTAGATATATTTCTTACCTAATATCCTGAAAATAAAAATCTTAAGGTTATTCAAGTATATCTTTGTACCTTGCAAACTAAGGAGTCTTAAATACTTTATTTTAATAACCATTTAGTCAACATGAAAAATGGCAGTACGCAAAATATCACATATTTGTATGTGTATTATTGAAGTAAGGTTCTCCAAAAGTTAATTTTGCTAATCACATTAATTTTTCCATCTCACCTTTCATATTTTTTATGCATTTCCTCATCAATCCATCCCTACCTCCAGACCAAACCAGGGCTGAGATAATTAAGACACTCCCTGCCCCCTAGGAGCTCACACAGGGGTGGAAGAGATTTAGAGAAAAGTAGCATAACTGGAAAAAAAAATGATAGAGAAAGAAGAGACTATACTAAACATTTATTTATATTTTTAATGTACTTTTACTAGTCTTTTGTCATTTTTAAATTTGACATTTGAAGTAATGTTTAAAAGTCTGGACAAAGCACTAGTATTTCCATTGCATTTCAAATAGACAATGCAGCTGCTTTTAGTGTTTTCCATAAGTGGACTTTATGTAATATTATTTAAATGTTTCACATCCTTGCTGGTGGCACAGTGGATAAGGTGCTGGCTTATGAATCCAAAGATCGTTGGTTCGATTCCCAGACAGGGCACATAACCAGATTGTAAACCAGGTCTCCAGCCAGGTCTGTAGCTGGAGGCAGGTGAAAGGCAACCATACATGGATGTCTCTCTCCCTTCCCCTCTCTCTAAAAAGAATAAATAAAATCTTTAAATAAATAAATAAATGTTTCATATAAAGCCAAAAGACAAAATAGAATTGGTATTAAAAATAAGATGTCACACAAAATTTACCTAAATAGGAAACCCAAGGCGATATGATTTTTCACAGCCAATGATCAGACCAGACACAAGAATGGAATGTTTGCCACAAAATGTAAAAAAATGCACAATATTATTTTGTGACTTGGATAAGAAACATCACTTTAAGAAAAAAGAAAAACATGTTGTGGTCATTGTGCTTTCCAACTTTATAAGTTTGAAGTGTTTTAGAGCAACAAGGAGCCTTAATGACACCACCCTCCTCCACTCGTTCTCCATAAAAGTTGGAGACTTAGCTGGAGCCAAAAGGGCCTAGAGTTTTGTTTGAGACTCAAGTTGGGAGGGAGACTCAAGAGGGAGAATAGGAGAGATTTCAGCATATCTGGATATTACAGAAAGCTCAGGTCTAGAAAACGTTGGATGGCTTAAATTAAGGCAACTCTTATGAGAGAAAACTGAATGGCAGAAAAAAAGACTCTAAGTAACCATTGTTATACTGCCTCACATTAATGTAACAATGTAAGTTCCTTGTGAAATCTGCCCACTATCTTGAGTCACCTGAGAAGTCCACATTTCCCCACAACCTCTTCTCCTTTGAAGGGCAGCTTAAGTATCAGCACCAGCAAAGAGCTTAGGCAGCCACCTCTGCTCACACGGATCTTGTCTTTAAGAATCAGTGTTGTATTATGTTGAATAGCACAGATACTGAAGCCCAGCTACCTGAGTTCACACCCTGTCCTACCATTTATGAGTTGTATGAGCTGAGAATAAGACTCAATCTGTCTTTATGAGTGAATTCATATTCTCAAACAATTTAACAAATTAGTAACTTTTCATATTATTTCATGTATTAATTTTGTCCTCTTAGTTAATGATAGATTTTACACCTGACAAAACTCTGAAGTAGATTATGAATATTGTTGTTATTGAAAATCCATATATAAATTAATATTTGAGGTTTCAAAAATACTTTTCATAGCAACATGAAGTCTTCAGTTCCGAGTACTTGAACTTGATTTCCAACACGTCTTCTAGCTCCACAAACCTTTCAGTTTACTGACCAGAAATCAAGGCTCAGAAGGGGTGATAAGATCAAAAACAAATAATTATTTGCAGAATCAATTGATTCTTTTCTTTCTTGTATTCTTTCTCTTCTACCACATTGTCAAAGAAGGTAAAAGTTTTTTTATGTGGCTCAAGGACAAGCCTACCTATATATTAATGAATTACTTCTTTGTTTTAATTTTATTGTTGTTGTATTACATCCATCCCCTTTTTGCTCCCCTCTGTCCCCCTCCCCACCCACCCATTCCCCCCAAAGTCAATCTGAATTACTTCTTAAAAGTCTTTCAAGTACTATTTTCCAAACTTAAAAAATATATATCGGATATTCTTAGAAGTCAATAAGGGAGACCTATAAATAGAGCTTAGCTATCTTTAAGGTGACTAAAATACACAAACACACACAGCAAAAATGTTAATGTATGAGGTTTGTCCCAAAAGTATCAGCCAATGTCTATATAATTAAAACAGGTTGCGCAGCTGATACTTTCAGGAGAGACCTCATATGCATTTGTCCTGGAGAATAGGATTCAAAATTTTAAAATACACACAGTATCCCATTATCTTAAAAGGAGTAAGAACCTTATGTTAACAATGGTTGGGGCCCTGTCTGGTGGCTCAGTTGATAGGTGCTAGCCTGCAAATGCAAAGGTCATTGGTTTAATTCCCAGCCCAGGCACATAACCAGGTTGTAAGCCAGGTTGTAAACCAGGTCTGTAGCTGGAAGCAGGTCAAAGGCAGCTATCCATTAATGTGTCTCTCCCTTTCTTCCTCTCTTCCTGCCCCTCTCTCTAAAAATAATGAATAAACTCTTTTTTAAAAAGCAATAGTTAGACTTCTTCTAGATAGACCTCATAAATTTGCACTCCCAAGCTACTTAGGGTATGTTTCCCAGTGGTTGGCACTGAGCAATGTAACTATTAGACACTTTTTTTCCTTATTCTTTTAAGTATTTTCCAGGATCCTTTTTTTATAATAAGTAAACTAATTTTTAAAAATGAAAGTAAAGACAAATAAGCACATTGGAAATGATATTCAATATTTGAGCATCAAGAAGCTTTTCTTCTTTGTTAGTTTCTATAATTATATAAAGCTTCAAGTACTATCCAGACTGGAGTGGTTTGATGGGCATAATACAATAGATGTAAAACTAGGGCACCATTTGTAGCCCTGTTGTACAGAAGCCAAAAATAAAATAAATAAAACCCACAAACTTAAAGTAGTATTTCTTAAATTAGAGCCAGACTATAATTCTCAGAAAATTTCATCTGTTTGCATTCTTGTCTGGAATCATACAATGCCTTCTCCTGCTTTAATAGGATTAAATTGATTTTCCCTATGCAATTAGAAAGTAAGTAGAGCTTTATGAATTTTAAACAGTGTGAATAAATTCCCTATTACTGATTGATTTCTCAAATGGTAGCTCTAATTTCATGAATGGAAAACATACTGGTAGGCATAAATATTGACTAGTTTTTCCTAAAATACTGTATTTAATAGGATTAGAAAAATGGAGGTGTCATGAGAAATGACTTCTGCCCCTACCTCCCACACAAATGCCAGGCAAAGCTCTTTTTTCTATAAGTCTAAGCTACCAGAAAATTGCACTAAGAGAATTAGAAAAAGAAAAAGAAGACCTGGGCTAAAATTATATATAATCACTAACTTCTCTGTGTTTCTCCTGGGTCATTTCTTCTAGCAGCTTTTAACCAAGATCTTGAGCAGCCAAACCCTATCAAATCAGCCTTCACCACATAAGACCTAATGGCCATGGTTACTACAGCTGACACCAAGGTGCAAACAATTATTTCTTTCAGCCTCATTCTGGTTTTTAGAAGCCTATGTTAGCAATCCCAGGGAGCAAATTCTCCCCAAAATAAGTGTAGAACCTGACCTCTTTGTTCCATCCCTGTCATCAATATTACTGCAGTGTAAGATTTCATAGCTAATCTTGGGTTCGAGTTATAGTTTTCATGTGTGACTTTTGACAAGTTACTTAACCATTTTGAGCCTAAACTTCATCATCTATGAAATGACAATATCTACTATATGGCATATTTATAAAGATAAAAGATAATGTATAGTAAATATTTAGCATAATTAATATAAAGTAGCTACTCAAAAAATGGTGATTAATTGTGTGTCATTTAAAATCTAATCTAAACTTGATTATATGACATCTTCCTAATGGGATTCTGTATCTTCATCACTTCCCTCTTCTATGTATCTTTCCTGTTTTTGCCAAAGCTCCTGTATTAAAAAAATAATAATAACTAATCACATCATTTCCCCATTGAACCATTATATCACAATGGTTATAAGATCAACTCTCAAATCCTTGTCTCATCATAAAATGACTACATGACTTGACTTTCACTTCTTTCCATTCCTCTCATTCATTGAGACAAAAGCAACATTTGAATATCCACTATATGCCAGGTATGGTATATATGGTGGTAAGCAAGACTAGTATCACCCATATTTATGCGGCATGTGTAACTAGCTACAGTCACTATCAAGCATTAACTCTTTCTTGGTTAATGCTTGGTTAAAGTTTCTGTTGTGTAGTTGTTTAGGGAAACAACTTTCTTGGGCAGAATGTTTATTTACTCCATCTCTTTACCCCACTTATGGCAGCATAAATAGTCATACTTTCAAGCAGGGGCTATAAGAGACACAAAGACGAAGAGAGGGATTGAATCTTATTGAGGGAGCTTTCAAAGGAAAGGAAAACAATGATAAACTTGGCCTCTGGTTTTAGTTTTAACACTACAGGAGAAAAAAGTGCTACAGGAACACTGGAGATATGTACTAGAGAAGAACTCAAATACTTTTGAGGTGACCATCAGTGGGAAGAGTGTCAAACCAGAGTGCCAATCACCTTGCCAGCCAAGTTTAAAATTATTATTGGAGAAACACATTGCTCAAATGGTAATCTTCAAGATTGCTTAGCTGCAGGAATTCTGGTTGTCTTAAAATAACCATTCTCAAACTTAGGTGTGAATCAGCATTACATGGAGAATTAACAATATACACCAAGGCCTGGACACATTGAAGTATACCAACATCTGAAACTATTTTTTACCAAATCTCCCAGGTAATTCTGATACACACAAAATATTGAGAACCACTGCCTTAAAAGAGCTAAGCCAATTTTTTTCAAAGTGTGGTCTATAACCACCAGCATCATGATATGGGACTTAGGTCTAAATGCAGGCAATCAGAATCCACACCAGATCCACTGAATGAAAATCTGTATATTAATAATATTCCCATGTGATTCATATGGGCATTTAAGAAAAATTTATCTAAACCAGTAACTCCAACTTTCACATCAGAATCACACTAGGAACTTTAGATATCATTGATACCTGGATCTCAACCTCAGATTCTTATAGAATTTGTACACTGTGTCCTGGTTGTAGGAGTTTCAAAGGCTTCCTAGATGATTATAATAGGCAGTAAAGTTTGCAGATCACTCTTCATGGCAAATTCCAGGTGCTCCTAATACATCAAAGTAATATGGACTCCTTGATAATTTTTAATCATACCCCAAAATTTTTTTAATTCAACTGAAGAATTTTGAGTTAAATTAAGATTACAGTAATATTTTCACTAATTTGCTTTATTTTATGTACAAGTGCACATGTTTAGTTTATTATATATAATAGGAGAAGCAATAGAAATTAACAATGTATCATATATGTAAGCTCTTCAAGCAATAAAACTGTTCAGGTCCAAAACTTAGCAGCTGGTTACAGAAGTTTCTGTTGTGCAGTTGTTTAGGGAAAGCACCTGGTTTTAAAAGGAATCCCCTAATCAATAAGGTCCTGACCCTTAAAATAGGGTATTTGAACCTTATAAATCAACACTTGCATACAGACCATGACTGTATTGCCATAAATTCAAAGCTAATATGTATAATTTAGTTTCATTTTTATATTCTAATGACATATTCTCAGGATACTACATAGTTTATTTTATTTTTCTCTTATTTCACAAAAATTTATTGAGTACCTATTATGTGTGAGGCAATGACCTGAATGATGGGCATAGTGATGAATAAGGCCTTGTAAGCTCTTGAAGGGGTTCACAGTCTAGGAGTATTAACACCTGTGCTGTCCAATGTGGTAGTGATTTGCTACCTGTGGTTAGTGCCATCGAACAACTGAATTTTTAATCATATTTAATTTTAATGAATTTAAGTATAAGTTTACAAGCTGAGGTCAGTTTAGTTATTAGAAAACTAATGTTTCCCATTAAGAGTTACATCAGGAACATCTTGAACATGTGAGTCTACCTTTTCAACTACACATTTTATGAACTCTAAATATGATCAATAGCAGAACAGTGGCTATCCACGGAAGTCAGAATCCACTAAGCAGTATATAACAATTCACCTGCCAAATCAACTAGCCCTGAAAATGGATGGCACTGGAGCATCGGGCCCATACCCTGGTCATCACTGGCAGTCGGTGGATGCACTCGAACCCAGGACTTTATGGTCAATTAATATTCGGCAAAGGGGAAAGGAACATAAAATGGAGGAAAAACAGTCTCTTCAACAAGTGGTGTTGGGAGAACTGGACAAAGATATACAAAAAAATAAAACTAGACCACCAATGTACACCATACACCAGAATAAACTTAAAATGGATAAAGGACTTAAACATAAGCAGTGCCACCGAAGGTCCTGGAGAAAAATACAGGCAGTAAAATTTTAGATACCCTACACAGAAATATGTTTACTGATACTTTTCCAAGGGCAAAAGAAATAAAAGAACAAATAAACAAATGAAACTATATCAAATTGAAAAGTTTCTTTTCAGCTAAAGAAAACACCAGCAAAATTAAAAGGGAACCAACTGTACGGGAAAATATATTTGCCAATGATACCTCAGACAAGGATTTGATATCAAAAATATATAAAGAACTTATGCTACTTAACACCAGGGAGACAGACAGTCCAATTAAAAAATGGGCAAAGGACCTGAACAGACAACTCTCTGAGGGAGACATACAAAGGGCCCAAAGGCATATGAAAGAATTCTCAACATCACTAGCCATCAGAGAGACAAAAATTAAAACCACAGTAAGTCCCCCGGGTAGCCAGGTGCTGTTTACGGACAGGGGCTACCTCTTCCAGGAGCTGCAGGGGGAGGGACAGCCATCACAGGAACCAGCGAGGTTGCAGGCCACCCAGCATTGGAGCCAGGTACCCATCACAGACAGAAACCTCCTCGAGGAGCTGGATGGGGAGGAGCATCCATAGACACCACAGAAGCACCCTGTAGGTCTTCACACAGAACCAGTGAGAGAAGAAAGGGCCCCAAAACACCAGCTGTGTAGAAACCCAGCTAGGCTATTGGAGGCTCAGCCTACCTGGGGCTACCACTCAGAATAAGCCCTGACTGTGATAGCCATAGGCACTGCCACTCCAAGACTACACAGCTTGACTGTAGACTGCAGAGGCTTGATTAAGAAAAATAGGCAGACTCAGGAAATGGATCACTGCTAATCTCAAGCACCTCAGTCACACCAAGAGCTATATAAACTATTAATCCCTAACATATCCTTTTCAAAAGTTACTTCCAACCTTCACAATTAGGGCATTTTAAGTAAATACTGTTTATCCTATAGTGTATCCCAACTCACATATTTTTACCCTTCCTTTATCTCAACCCACCTAAATACCCAAGACCCTCCTCCTACTCTTATTTTAAAGTCTACTCACTCTCCTGCTACAACTCATTCCCAGTCCTCAATTTAAGTATTCCTCCCCCTCCTCAGCCACTTAAACCCTTTCTTTCTTTCTTTCTTTCTTTCTTTCTTTCTTTCTTTCTTTCTTTCTTCTTCTTATGTGTGTGTGTGTGTGTGTGTGTGTGTGTTACTAGGGACAACACATTCTTTTTTTTTTTTGCTAAAAGCACACAGGTCCTGGCTCCACCTGGACCAATCAGGGATCATTAAGGGTGGACAGGGAGGTAGATGCGGCAACTATATACATAGGCTTATACCGTTTACTCCCACTTGAGGCATTCTGATTTTCCTCCTCCTCATTTCTATAGAAGAGATAAGCTGGCTTTCTCTCTAGTATCTTCGCTATCTTTGCTACTCCTTTGCACCCTTTAAAATTATTCATACTTTAGTCAACTTAATCACTTTTCCCTTTGTATAACAGTATTATCATATCTATATCCCTATTAAGACTGGCTCAGTTGCAGCTGAGGGTGTGATTAAAAATGGGGGTTACCTTGGAGGGTATGGGTATATAGCTAAGGTTCATAGGCAGTTGAAAGGGATTAAAGGAGAAAGATATCTATGAAGGTGTAGTTATTTTGCCTGGAATGGTGGTTCTGTTTTAGGAGCAGCTCAAAAACAGTGTATGAGATGGGATAGAAGGAGGGTCTCTCAATCAGCCAACTGGAGGGAAAGGAGCAACACATACGACCAATCCAAAATACAACCAGACAGCCCAAGTTAATGACATAAAGACCACCCCAAGAGCAACAAGTGGAGAAAATCTAGGAGACTGCAATACTGAACTCCACAAATCTCCTAATACAGAAGGGTGCTCCACAAAGGCAGGTAATCAAAGCAGATTAATCCAAGACAAAAACAAGCAACAATAGACACCCAAAATGGGGGGGAAAATAATCAGACCATCACCAAAAGGAAAGGAGGAATCTCCAGAAAGATCACTAAATGAAACTGAGGCAAACAAACTATCAGATAAGAAATTCAAAAGAATGATGATAGAGAAGCTCAATGAGCTCAGCCAGCTCAAAAAAAACTATTAACAACTCAGGGTAACTACAAAGAACTCCAGGGAAGCTACAAGAAACTTACTGAGAGCTACGCCAGCATTAAAAAGGAGGAAATGAAGAACACGATTTCTGAATTGAAGAATATAGTACAAGCAATAATAGTAGGCTAGAGGAAGCAGAGGACCAGATCAGCAAGTTGGAGGAAAACATAGAAAAATATTCCAAGACAGTGCAACAGAATGAAAAAAGGCTGAACAAGAATGAAGAGGTTTTAAGAGCTGAAGGACAACATAAAATGCAATAATATCCCTATCATAGAGATACCAGAAGGAGAAGAGAAACAAGGAATGGAAAACTGGATCAAAAAAGTAATGATAGAAAATTTCCCTAACATGATAAGTGAAAATGTTACTCAAGTTTAGGAAGCACAGAGGGTCCCAATGAAGATGAACACAAACAGAATCACTCCAAGACATATTATAATTAAAATGGCAAATTTCAGAGACAAAGAGAGAATCCTAAAAGCATCAAGAGAGAAACAGCAAATAACATATAAAGGGGCTCAGATATGGCTATTAAATGATTATACAACAGAAATAATACAAGCCAAATGGAATGGCAAAAAAATATTCCAAGTAATGGGAAACAAAGGCCGGCAACCAAGAATACTCTACCCAGCAAGGCTCTCATTCAAAATGGAAACAGAAATAACGAGTTTCCCAGACAAAAGAAGACTGAAAGAATACACCTCTACCAAACCAGCATTGAAAGAAATGCTAAAGGGCCTGCTTTAAAAAAAAAAAAAAAAAAAAAAAATGAAGAAACAGATAGACAGAGAGGAACACAGGTACAAAGTGGGAAAATGGCAATAAATTAGTATCAATCAATAATAACCTTAAATGTAAATGGATTAAATGCACCAATCAAAAGACATAAGGTAGCCAATGGATAAGAAAGCATGACCCACATATATGCTGTCTTCAAGAGACCCACCTCAGAACAAAAGATTGACACAGATTGAGTGTGAAGGGATGGAAAAATATACATCAAGCAAATGGACATGAAAAAAGACTGGAGTATTTCAGACAAAATAGATTTATGATGAAGGCCATAAAGATAAAGAAGGACATTTCATAATACTTAAGGGAACAATCCATCAAGAAGAAATTAATCTGGTAAGCATATATGCACCTAATATAGGAGCTCTGAAATATATAAGGAAATTCCTGGAGGACTTCAAGAAGGATATAGACAGCAACACACTAATAGTAGGGGATTTTAATACTCCACTATCAACAATAGACAGATCTTCCAAACAAAAAAAAATCACTAAGGATGTTATAGCATTGAACAACACTCTAGAGGAAATGGACCTAACTGATATATACAGAGCCTTTTACCCCAAAGAAGCAAAATACACATTCTTTTCAAATGTTTCACATGGAACATTCTCTAAGATAGACCACATGGTAGGTCACAAGACAAGCCTCCACAAATACAGGAAATTTGAAATCATACCAAGCATCTTCCCAGATCACAATGGCTTGAACCTAGAAACCAATCTTAAGGGAAAAAACAAAAACACTCTAACTCATGGAGACTGAATAACATGCTTTTAAGTAATGAATGGGTTAACAATGAGATCAAAGATGAAATCAGAATGTTTCTGGAAACAAATGACAATGAATAAACAACAGCCCAAAACCTATGGGACACAGCAAAGGCAGTGCTCAGAGGAAAATTCATAACAATGCAGGCCTACCTAAAAAGGTCACAAGAAGTTTATAAAAACAACCTAACCATAAAGCTGCAAGAACTAGAGGAACAACAACAAAGCCTAGAGCAAGTAGAAGTAAGGAAATCATCCAGATCAGAGCAGAGTAAATAACTGAGAGACTCAAACTACAATTCGAAGAATCAACAGGTCCAGGAGCTGGTTCTTTGAAAAAATAAACAAAATGGACAAGCCTCCAACCAGACTTATCAAGAAAAAGAGAGAGAGGACCCAAATAAACAGAATCAGAAATGACAGAGGAGAAATCATAACTGATACTTCAAAAATACAAAGGATTTTAAGAAATTGCTACAAACAACTATATGACAAGAAATATGACAACCTGGGTGAAATGGACAAATTTCTAGAAATGTATAATCTCCCAAAACTGAATCCAAAAGAAGCAGAAATCCTGAATAAGCCAATAACAACTAGTGAAAATGAAGAAGTAATCAAAAATCTCCCAAAGTACAAGAGCCCTGGACCAGATAGATACACAGGTGAACTCTACAAAACATCTAAAGAAGAACTAATGCCTATCTTTCTTGACCTATTCCAAAAAAATCTAAGAAGAAAGAAGATTCCCAAACTCTTTCTATGAGGCCAATATTATTCTAATCCCAAAACCAGGTCAAGACACAACTAAGAAAGAAATCTATAGGCCAATATCTGATGAACATAGATGCTAAGATTCTTAAAAAAATATTGGGCAACTGGATCCAGCAACATTACAAAGATCATACACCATGATCAAGTGGGTTTTATCCCAGAGATGCAAGGATGGTACATCAATGAATGTAATACACCACATCAACAAAATGAAAGACAAAAACCATATGATCATATCAATAGATGGTGGGAAAGCATTTGATAAAGGACAGCAACCATTTATGATAAAAACACTCAGCAAAATGGGAATAGAGGGAGCATACCTCAACAGCAAAAAGGCCATATATGAGAAACCTGATGCCAACATCATTTTCAATAAGCAAAAACTAAAAGCTTTCCCACTAAGATCAGGAACAAGATAAGGCTGTCCACCTTCTCCACTTCTGTTCAACATCATTTTGGAAGTTCTAGCCATAGCTATCAGAAAAGAAAAAGGAATCAAAGGTATCCAAATTGGAAAGGAGGAAGTCAAATTGTCATTATTTGCAGATGACATGATAGTGTACATACAAAACCTGATAAGACTCCACCAAAAACTTACTCGACCTAATAAGCAAATTTAGCAAAATAGTTGGATATAAAGTCAATATCCAGAAATCAAAAGCATTTATGTATAGCAATAATGAAACATCAGAGAGTGAAGCTAGAAAACAAATCCCATTTACCATAGCAACTAGAAAAATAAAGTAGTTAGAAATCAACTTAACCATGGAGGTAAAAGATCTGTACTCAGAAAACTACAGAACATTGAAGAAGGAAATCAAGGAAGATACAAATAAATGGAAGCATATGTCATGATCATGGATGGGAAGAATTAACATCATTAAAATGTGCATACTACCCAAAGCAATCTATAGATTCAATGCAATCCCAATTAAGATACCAATGACATACTTCACAGAGATAGAAAAAATACTTCAAAAATTTATATGGAGCCAAAAATAACCACGAATAGCCATACCAATCTTGAAAAAGAAGAACAAGGTAGGAGGAATCACAATACCCAAGATCAAACTATACTACAAGGCTACTGTCATTAAAACAGTCTGGTACTGGCATAAAAACAGACATATAGGTCAAGGAACAGAATAGAGAGCCCAGAAATAAACCCAGGACTCTATGGTCAATTAATATTAGACAAAGGGGGAAGAAACATCAAATGGAGTAAAAAAAGTCTCTTCAACAAGTGGTGTTGGGAAAATAGGACAGCAACATGAAAAAAAATAAACCTAGACCACCAATTTATACCATACACCAGAATAAACTCAAGATGGATAAAGGAGTTAAGTATAAGCAGTGACACCAGAATGGTCCTGTAGGAAAATATAGGCAGTAAAGTTTTAGATATCCTATGCAGAAATATGTTTACTGATAGTTCTCCAAAGACAAAGGAAATAAAAGAACAAATAAAGAAATGGGATTATATCAAACTGAAAGGTTTCTGTTCAGCTAAAAAACACACCAGCAAAATTAAAAGGGAACCAACTGTACGGGAAAACATATTTGCCAATGATACCTCAGACAAGGTTTTGATCTCCAAAATATATAAAGAACTAATGCTACTCAACCCCAGGGAGACGAAGAGCCCAATTTAAAAAATGGGCAAAAGGAGGGCGAACCAAGATGGCAGAGGAGTAAGTGGAACTGCACTGATCTCCTCCCAACATCAAACTGGAATTACAACTTAATTGGGGAGAAATCATCCAGAAGAACCAACAGAACACCAATTGGAGACTGGTGCCACAGACTGAACCAAAGAGCAGATTCATCATGGCATGACCAGTAGGAAGTGCAGAGCTGGGAGAGGCTGGCGGCGCCTCCAGGGGCAGCAGCTAAAGGGACTGAGAAACATCTCAGCAGCAGGGGGTTCAACCTGAGAAGGGTGGGATCTGGACCCCCTCCTGGGCTTCCCATCCTATGGCAGCACAGCTAAGAGTAAGAGAGCACCCAGCTGTGAAAAGCAAAAAGCTGCCAGGTTTAGCCAGCTTGACAAAGAGACTAAACTCTCAAAGGGACAGGCAAGAAAATACAGAGGCACCCACTTACCATGGGCTCCAGCAGGGGGAGGGCAGGGTGGACTAGAGACACTTAAGGAGGGTTTGTGTCAGTGGCTTTAGGGGGAGAGTTGAGGGTACAGCCCATGAGTCCAGTGCTGACCCATCCCCCATACAGCCAGCAGACCACTCTTCTCCAAAGGGTGGGAGCCTGAGGGGAAGCAACAGCTCCAGCCATAGGAATTAATCCACCCCACCCAGCAGGGACTAAACCCAACCTCAGATCACAGGTTGATTGGATTAACAACTGAATTCATCTGCTCTACCCAGAGGTGCCTAAAACTGACCGCTGGTCACAGACTGATTGGATTAACAACTAAAAGAGACAGCCAAGGACAGTGGATCTCTGGTAGTCTCCAACTGGCTGACTAGGCCCAGACTGGGACATGAGCTGACATCACCAACCACAGATCCAGGAAATAAAAAAGTGCACCTCTACACCACAGAAGTTCACACCACTAAGACAGTAAGTCAAAGCAGACCAATCTAAGAAGCAGGAACAAACAAGAGCCACCTAAAATGGGGAGACAAAGAAACCCTCAGCAAATGGAAAGGAGGAATTCCCAGGAAGAATGCAAAATGAAATAGAGGCAAGCACACTCTCAGACATGGAATTCAAAATAATGATGATAGAGAAGCTCAATGAGCTCAGTGAGTTCAAGAAAACTACAAACAACTCCAGGGAAACTACAAGGAACTCCAGGAAAGCTACAAGAAACTTACTGAGAACTACACCAGCATTAAAAAGGATATAGGAACCGTCAACAAGAGCAACGAGGAAATGAAGAATACCATTTCTGAATTGAAGAACACAGTAGAAGGAATCAAAAGCAGGTCACAGAAAGCAGAGGATAGGATCATCGAGCTGGAGTTCAACGTAGAAAAAAATTCCCAGGCAATGCAATAAAATGAAAAAAGACTGAAAAAGAATGAAGAGCTTTTAAGAGAGAGCTTCAGGACAACATGAAACATAATAACATCTGTATCATAGGGATACCAGAAGGAGGAGAGGAAGAGCAAGGGATAGAAAACCTCTTTGAAAAAGTAATGGCAAAAAAAACTTCCTAACTTAAGGAGAGAAAATGTCAAGCAAACTTAGGAAGCATAGAGGGTCCCAAGGAAGATGAACCTGAACAGGCCCATTCAAGACACATCATTATTAAAATGGCAAATTTCAAAGACAAGGAGAGAATCCTGAAAGCAGCAAGAGAGAAACAGCTAATAACATACAAGGGGGCTCCCATAAGGTTATCGGCTGATTTCTCAACAGAAAAACAAGCCAGAAGGGAATGGCAAAAAATATTTCAAGCAATGAAAAACAAAGGCCTGCAACCAAGAATACCCTACCCAACAAAGCTGTCATTCAAAATGGAAGGTGAAATAAGGAGTTTCCCAGATGAAAGAAGGCTAAAAGAACATGCCTCCACCAAACCAGCACTACAAAAGATGCTAAAGGATCTGCTTTAAGAAGATGAAGAAATGGAGAGATAGACAGAAACATAGATAAAAGGTAAGTGGATTAAATGCGCCAATCAAAAGACATAGGACTGGTAGCAGTGTGGATAAGGTGCTGGCCTGCGAATCCAAAGGTCGCTGGTTCGATTCCCCAGTCAGGGCACATAATCAGATTGCAGGCCAGGTCTCCAGCCAGATTCATGGCTGGAGGCAGGTGAAAGACAACCATACATTGATGTTTCTCTCTTTCTCTCCCTCTCTGCCTCTCTCCCTTCCTCTCTTTCTAAAAATAATAAATAAAATCTTTAAAAAAAAAAAAAAAAAAGACATAGGGCAGCTGAATGGATAAGAACCAACTTTTACTTATGAATGCTTTAAAGTGATCTTGTTACTACTATACTTGAAGAACCCTGAAACACCAATTCATAAGAACTTATGTACCCCTATGTTCATAGCAGTGTTATTTACAATAGCCAAGTGCTGGAAACAGCCTAAGTGCCCATCAGTGGATGATTGGATCAAAAAACTTTGGTACATTTACACAATGGAATACTACACAACAGATAGAAGGAAGAAACTCCTACCCTTTGCAACAACATGGATGGAACTGGAAAGTATTATGCTTAGTGAAATAAGCCAGTCAGTGAAGGACAAATACCATATGATCTCACTCATTACAGGACAATAATGAACAAAACAAACAAATAAGCAAAACAGAACCAGATACATGAATACAATGAATAGACCTTCAGTGGGCAGTGGGGAGAGGGGAGGAGGAGGCAAAGAAGGGGAGCAGTTTAGTCAAGGAACTAGCATGGAAGAACCATGGACATGGACAACAAATGGGATTGACTTTGCGGGGGGCAGGGGGTGGAGGGCGGGGGAGTGGGTTGTTGGGGAAGGAGACAGAGGGTAGTAAAAAGGGGATGGATGTAATACAACAATAATAAAATTTGTTTAAATAAAGTAATTAAATTAAAATTTTAAAAGAACAAAGAAATAAACAAAAAAGCAAAAACATGACAATAGCCAATCTAAAAAAAAAAAATAGGCAAAGGACCTAAACTGACAACTCACTAAGGGAGACATTCAAAGGGCCCAAAGGCATATGAAAGAATGCTCAACATCACTAACCATCAGAGAGATGCAAATGAAAACCACAATAAGATACCATCTCATACCTGTCAGAATGGCAATCATCAACAGATCAACAAACAACAAATGTTGACAAGGATGTGGGGAAAAGGGAACCCTGGTACACTGTTGGTGGGAATGCAGGCTGGTGCAGCCACTAGGGAAACCACTATGGAGTTTCCTTAAAAAAGTAAAAATGGGCCCTGGCTGGTAGCACAATGGATAAGGTGCTGCCCTGCGAACCCAAAGGTTGCTGGTTCAATTCTCCAGCATGGAGACATGGACAACAAGTGGGATTGACTTTGTGGGGGAATGGGTGCGTGGGGAAGGGGACAGAGGGAAGTGAAAAAGGGATCGATGTAATACATCAACAATAAAATTAAATTTAAAAACAAATAAATAAATGTGGTCAAGTATTTCATTCTTTTAAAGTCTTAAAATTAATAACTTGTATAACTTTTAGATAAACAGTAAAAGAAAAGACATAAGAGTTTTGGTGGAGAAAAATTATAGGGGTAAAATTGGCTTGGATCAACCAGTTTAATATGCTGTTTGATATTCATCTTAGCCTATTCCAGTAATATTTAAGTTTATATTGCCATCTGCTGGTGGATAGTTTAAGGTTATGATATAATGATGTGATATTCTGTTTTAAGTTAAACTTTATTTTTGTTCATTGTTTTCAATGAAAGTATGTTTAATATTAAAAGTTTATTTATATTAATGAACAGATGAATGTAGCTTGCTACATGAGTTAACACATGTTTGCAATTTCATTAGTTTTTGTATAAAATTGCTGATCAACAATGTGTTAACATTTTAAAGCTAACAAAGGAAAAACATTGGACCATCATATAAATCTGGAACATAATTAAGGCATATTAAAAAATATCCTTTGGGAAAATACATAAGCTGAAGATTTGAATGATCTATTCATTTAAATACAGCATTTGACACATTGTTCTCCTCAGTTGAAAGACCACGGGATACTTAGCCAGCTCACTAAAGCTAAGGTTGTCAGCAGCCACATATAAATATACTCTTTAAAGCAAAGGTGTTAAAGGAGAAAAAGCAGACAAGTCAAGGTTTCGTGGGAGTCATGCTAGTATAATGCTCACATAAAAACAACTAGTAGGTCCTGGCTGGTAGCACAGTGGATAAGGTGCCGGCCAGCAAACCCAAAAGTTGCTGGTTCGATTCCCAGCCAGGGCACATAACCAGGTTACAAGCCAGGTCCCCGGCCAGCTCTGTAGCTGGAGGCAGGTGAAAGGCAACCGTACATTGATGTTTCTCTCTCTCTCTCTGCCTCTCTCCCTTCCTCTCTCTCTCTCTCTCTGGAAATAATAAATAAATTCTTTAAAAAAAAAACTAGTAACAGAATAGAAAGAAAGTCAGAGAGAAACAAAGTGTATATATAGAATACATGACTTTATACATATATATGGGTTTTGCTTCTCTCTGCCTTTCTTTCTGTTCATGTAAAAATGTAAATACATGTATGTATACGTATATGAAGCTTAGGACTTGTATAAGAAAAGGTCATTATACCTCTCTGGAGGTGGTTGGACTCTTGTTCCTAAGGAAATAATTATGTGGAACCCCTAGAAGGGGCTGAATGTGTCCCAGCTTTCAAAAAGTGAGACCACTTTCTTAGAATTCTGACAAGGCACTTCCAGCATTGCTACTAACACAGAGACACACAGATTATATCACGTATTGAATGCCAGTAGTATAACTTTATAAATCATTTATTATCCTTAGAAGTAAAGCATGGACAGCTGCCAGTGTTCGTGGCCAGCTTTTACGTATATGTTCAATGATGAAGTTCATAAACATTGATTGATACAAATACTTAATATTTATAAGTATTAATGTAAATTAGATAAAGGCAAAATCTAAATAAACTTTGAGGTGAGGATACTGTTAATTCATACATTCTGAATTAGGTTTGATTTTTAGGTTTGTAGTAACCACTGTTATCCCATGGAGGGAACCTATTAACACACATGTGTGATCAGGCTACAATGGCCAAGCCTTTATACCCCATGCAGTTAATGGGTGTGAGTTTCTCCAGCCAGGGGCTGAGCTTGGGTGAAGAATGACCCAAGAAGTGACTTTGGGGGCCACCAAGGCAGACCCTGAAGGAGCTGGCAGCTAGAAGCTTTCTGTGAGCAGTGATCCTGACTTCCTTATCCAAAGAATGATGGCCGCAGTGGGGCAGGAGAGTACATCTCCATGTTTACCACATGGTGGCAGTAGAGGAAGAACTGCACTGACTCATCTGCAAAAACAATTGAAGGAGGGAAAGAAGAGGAAGGGTTTAGTTAAGGAACTAATATATGTATATGGGCAAGGGCCACTTTTAGTAAGAAAATACTAGTGTAATTATAATGAATTAATTCTGTAATGGTTTTATTCTAACTCATATTGTAACCACTATTTGGTTGTAATTAACAAGATTAATGTGATCTTTAGCAAAGCCTGTGACACTGGTAATATCAACAATAAAATATACTGAGAGGCTTAATTAAAGATATCTACAATGTGCACTTCCATTTTAATCTGATTCTTCCAAATCAGGTTCCTCTCTATAATCCTGCAGAAAGCCATGAAAAAAAAATTGTCAGGATCAACTGTTGCAGAACTCTAGAAATTACTCAAAGGAGTACAATAATCTGGACATAATTCACTCAAGAAAAACTGCTGAATCTTTATAAGAACAGTGAGCTTGTGATTTTATAATTTGATCCATCCCTGCCTATCCTCCCCAGATCAGCAATAGCTTTGAAAACCAATAACCTGTAATCACGGTGACAATCAGCATCCTGGAACACTTAGAACAGGGTAAAATGGGCCCATATATCCATCATGATCTTTCCGAGGTCCTGAGATTTGAGGACAGCCAACTCCTCAGTCAGCCAGTTTTGGTAATCTGGTTTTGCAGACCATTTACTTCCTCCTCATGGTTCTTCATGAAGAGTAGCTCCTCCTTGACAGCCTCCATCTCTGGCTCCAGATGCAGCTGAGTGATACTGGAATCATCAATGACCTTTCAGAGCCCATTGATTCACTCTGCACAGGTTGGCACATGGCCAGCTCCATCTCACACTTTGAAGTCATCAGCAGCAAGACAGGCACTGTCAGTCTGCAGAACAATGCAGGCATTTTCCACAGAATTTGCAAAGACCTGAGCCCTCAGGCCCTCAATGGTCTTGAAATAATGTCCCCAGTCTCTGACCTGGGGTCCCTTCTTCTCCAGGTGTTCCTGGATTTTGCTATCC
Organism: Noctilio leporinus; assembly: GCA_004026585.1. Taxonomy (NCBI): domain Eukaryota; kingdom Metazoa; phylum Chordata; class Mammalia; order Chiroptera; family Noctilionidae; genus Noctilio; species Noctilio leporinus. Next base: position 27,468 of record PVIW01008376.1, read on the forward strand.
AGTCACCAATTATCAGCCTCCAGGCTTCTCACCCTCTCCAGGTAGGCTAGATGATAACTCAAGCACTGCACAGTCTCCTTCTTACCCTGAATACCCCCTATGCCTTCCAGGCACCCACCCATCCCCCTGGCAAGGCCTGCAGACCTCCAGCTAGCTGCACTGTATGCTGGTGGAATGGGACACAGAGATCCCAGAGCCCGAATCCCCAGCTGCTTCATAGGTGCTCCCCACACTGCTGGCTGGCCCAGCCTAGTGGCTAGGCAACTGCATGGAGCCCAGAGCCCAGGTGTTGATAGAGAGGCTGGAGTGGGTGCCAAAGCTCATATTGTTTGGGAAGGAAGGCGAGAGGCCAAGACTCGGGTTCAGGAAACTGAAATTTTTAATTAGTAAGTCCAACAGTAGACTTGAGAAGACAGAAGAAAGAAGTCAGCATAAATGAATATAGGTCACTTGAAATTACCCAGTCTGGGAATAGAAAGAAAATAAAATAAAGAAAAATGAATAGAGCCTCAGATTCCTGTGGGACACCATCAACCATATAATGGGAGTCCAAAAAGGAAAGGAAAGAAAAGAGCATTAAATCTAAAGAAATAATTATCAAAAATCTCCAAATTTGATGAAAAGTATTAATCTACACATCCAGGAAGCTCAAAAAACTTCAAATAAAACATATTCAAAGATGAAATTAAAATATTCTAAAGTGTATTGGTTTGATGGTTGCAGGACTCTGAATACACTAAATACCATTGAATTGTACTCTTTAAATGTGAGTTACATAGTATGTGAATTTAAAGCTGTTTTGTTTTTTTTAAAGAAGAGAATGAGATACTGATACATGCTATGATGTGAAAGAAACTTGAAGACATTACGCTAAGTGCAAGAAGCCGGTCACAAAAAGGAACATACTGTCTGAGTCTATTCATATAACACGCTCATAATAGGCAGTTCTATAGAGTCAGAAAGATTTGTGGTTGCAAAAGCTGGAAGGGAAAGGAAGGCAAGTGGGAAATGACTGCTAACAGGTATGGGATTTCTTTAGAGAATGATGAAAATTTTCTGCAATTACATAGCAGTAATGGTTATACAATCTTGTGAATATATTAAATGTTACTGAACTGTATACTTTTAAAGGGTGACTTTCATGGTTTATAAATTATATCTCGATTCTTAAAAAAGCAATCCCCTCTTCCACACACCCCCAAATTTTCAGTGGTGGAAGGAGATAAACTATTGTTAAGCTTGTACATGATTAAGAGCATTCTTGTGCTAGAAATTTAGTAAATTGAGATGGTTAAAACAATGCCTATTTAACTATACTAGAAGATAGTTATTACTTTGAAAAATGCTTTTTTTTAATCTATTCTATAAAAAGCCAAACGTTCAGAGGAAAGAATAATATATAATTTAAAAGACATAACCAAGTAAGTGTCAAAGGAGGATAGTATAGGATAGTTATCTTGCAGCTGGACCAGGACAGCTCTATGCTTATCTCTGGGAATGCCTGGGATTCTGGCACTGGCTCTTAGCCAAGATAAGGGCAGTGAGCTAATGATTTATGATACAGAGTTTAAAGTTCAAGCTCTCCTGGTCTCAGCCAGGACTACATTGTTTATTGATGGTTTACACCCAGTGTAACCAGTTGGACAGCCTGGCTTGGCTACGTGAACAAAGAGAGGCATAAAAGATCCTGATGGAAACTTTTAAGAACCTCTCCCAAGATAAAGATCTATCATCACACAATTCTTGGCAATTCAACCTGGAGACAAATTACATCCTTATACAAATAAGAAAGACGCTGAGGAGCTACACTGGACAGTTTCTTGGGCTCCAGAAGCTTGTTTGCACTCTCTTTTTCCTGTTGAGCTATATCCTTTGCCTTTATTGATCATGCTCTGTGATGTCTTTTAATTATCCAACCTAGGGCACTTTGTTCTGGTAATACATCCCATGCTGTGAACCATTTTTTTTTTTTTTAATAAAAGGTTAAAAAATGAGAAACCTCAGATATTCTCAGATATCCCAGTGAGGATCTCAGAACCTGGTGATCAAATATAAGCAGAGGGTAGTCCCATCCCTGGAGCTGTGCCAACATATCCAACAGTTGTTCATGAAAAGAGATGCCAAAGAGAATGTTGCCCACCCCAACCTGAAAAGTCAAAGCTGGTTGACCAATTCAAAATTGGTACAAGAGTTATAGCTGTGGAAGAGAAACTGACACTGATCAAGAACTTTCAGTGAGTCCAAAAAGTAAGGGTCAGGCAACCAACCCCTGAATTTAAAAATCTATTTATATGTACCAACTCACCCCATATCATTTAGCATCTAAACCTTATACAGCACTTTAGCAAATTTATTACAAACATCCTCTGGTTAGGTTTGGACACAGAAAGGTTTGGGGTTGAAATGTATCAGAACAATTTTGGAGCCTGAATATCCAGATCAGAAGGACATGGTCCCCCAAAACTCCCTATTCTCACAACTCACAATCAGGCCCTCTAGAGACATCAGAGCCATCAGACCACATACAAGATCTGTCCCGGAAGTATTGGCCAAGCAAATATTTTAATTATGTTGACATTGGCTCGATACTTTCAGGACAGACCTTGTATAATCAATCCTCTCTCTGGCTCAAGTGTTCAAATTTCACCTCTGATAAGTACCAGGGGCACGTGGATCCATATCCTTGCTGCTTCAGAGTGGGTTTTCAATGTTTTTGTCAGTTTTTTCTGAACTCATATTATCAAAAAGATACCCAGAGGAACGCACAACTCCCTGAAGGTAATTACTAAACCTACCCCTTTAACCACTGTCATTGATTCTCTCCTAATCACCTGGATGTCATCCTTTCTGCACATAGTATAGCCAGTGGACAGCCTTACTTGCCACCACCCTAGAAAATTTTAACAATATCCTGGTTCTCGGTATACTAGCTTGTATTTGTCACTCACTCTATGGCTATACCCTAGACCTCAGCACCTGGAGCCTTACGGCTCTGAGATCCTGAGAGCTATGCACTTAGTGCCCTGGCCCCAGCAGCTGTTCTTCCCACTTGCTTAGGTGATGAAGGGACTATCATGGCCTGCGGGAGCCCTGTACAGGGATTCCTTCCAGGGAGTACTCCAAGCCAGTGCAAATTCCATCTGAGCCAAGGATTCGCTTTTCCTCTTTAAAATACCTTTGGGTGTTTCTCTGAAAGCTGACAGCACAAAGGGAAAAATAGACTCTCTGAACTTTTGTTCTCTGTTAATTTTAGGGTAGGAGGGAAAGCTGTTGATTTTCTTTCAGGACCACCTCTTTCCTAGGAGAGAGCATGAAAACTGAGGAACAAATATCCAAAGACCCTCCAAAAACAAAAAACCTGGTCTTAGTCCTCAACCCCTGAAGGCAAATTGAAATGAAGCAAGTTCAACACACATACACACACACACACACAGTAAATACAGGCGACTTCATTATTCCTCACACCTTTGTTTAGGGCAGACATACATCTTTTTTCTGCCCAAACTTCTTCCATTTTAAGCTCAGTATTGGCTCTGTCAGGCCAACGCATCTCCACCTGAGCACCTAAAAGAACAATACAGCCTAAACCACGAGGTGTCATCTGGCCACTCTTGTAGATGTCAGTCCCCAGTGCTCAGAACACTTGTAAACACCTAGGGGACACAGATACTTTAGCAGGGAAATGACTGAATTGAGAACATTTAATTTAAGACAAGATAATGGTTTGGATATACCACAATTGCATTATAAAGTAATATATGTCTGTTTATATGCATATTCATTTAGAATTAAGTTTAATTCAAGCACTGTTGTCTAGTTGGTAGAAGACTTAATAAAGTATTTAATTTTCAGATTATCTACTGCATCAATACTTTTGATATATGATACTAAGTCGGTTTACTTCCTGTATATCTGGTATGTTTTTGGAGTCTTATTTTAAGATACTTATGGAGTTTTACCCAAAGCTTACATCCAATTATGATGTTACACTATTGTTAAAGATATGAATGAAATGTTTTCAAATGCATTTTTTTAATTGTATAACTTACAGGAAATTGAAGTTTTCATTATAGCATTTGTTTCAGTTCCAGAAAACTAGCCTTGCTGAAATATAAAATGCTTCAGAATGCTTCAGGCATTAGTGGAAAATGAAATACCTCAAGTCTTATTCCCATCTGTTTAATGCATTAAATTCTTAAGTACCACATAACAAGTATTTGACTTTTTAAACTCTGCTTTTCTAAAAAACAAAAGTATGAATATATTAAATGTCTAATACTAGGAACCATGAAATGAAAATAGCATTTTACATGCTTCAGTATTACTAATTTTCTTGTTACTATTTTTTGAAGCTTTTCTGGTTATGCTTGTTTATTAGAATTGCAAGCACAGGTCTTGTAATACTCACATCATCCCTTGGAAAGTAAGCAACCATTAAGAGTCTGTTGGCAATCTTGGTTGAGCCAATTTCTTGGCTCTATAGGACTTGATAGGTCCTATAGTAGGTTAATTTTCATGATGATTCCTGACACAATTTCATGTTTATTGGCTACTTATTTGTATGTTGTCTATGTGATTTGCCTATTCTTTGAGGATGTTCTCTTCTATTCTGATGCATTACATGTAAAAAATAGAATTTTCATTTGTTAAAATACTTTTTCTAGTTTTCTACTTGTCTCTAATTTTGCTTACGGTGTTTCAGGTAAACAGAAGCTTCAGATATTCAAGTCATCAAGTGAAGTTTTTCTTCCTTTGAAATAAAAGGATTTACCAGTATGTTTCTCTAATGCTAAGTGATTTGGGCTTTTTAATGTATTTAATCCATCTGAGATTAATTTTTGTACAATAAGATGTTCCTTTTTGTTTTCAGATTGTTGATCATTTCCCCTAAGACCATTTTCTCAATCTCTCTTTCTTTGCTATAGATCTCTTTTTTAATTTTTTAATTTTTAATATACACTGCATTATATATGTTTTAAGGATTATAGAATCTTTTTGTACTGATCTTTCTGTTTTTCTCATTATAATTATTTTAGGTTTGTCACTTTATTATGGTAGGCAGAATTCTAAGATAGGCCCCAAAATTTCCAGCCCCTTTTTTTACACACACTCTCTTCCTCTAATTTAGCCAAACACAACTCTATGAACCACTTTAAAAAAAATTTGCAGATATGATTAAGGTCTCATATCAGTTAACCTTAAACTAGGGAGATTATTCAAGTAGGCCTGGCTTAATCATATAAGCTCTTTAAAAACAGCCTGTTTTTAGGGCTGATCTGGCCAGCCACAAAGGAGAAGCTAGAGAAACATGTTTAAGTTAGCCTGGAAGGAAGCTACGTTCATCTTATAAACTGCCCATGGGAGCCACATGTCAAGGAACAGCAGGCAGCCTCAAGGAGGTAAGAGCAGTGCCAGCTCACAGTTAGATGAACAACAGGGACGGAAAAACTACAACCACAAACAAGCAAATAAACAAACAAATAAGAAAAACAAATTCTGCCATCAACCAATGAGCTTGGAGGAGGTCCATGAAACTAGATGAGACCTCAGCTTGGATGGAGTTTCTTTTTTATTATTTAAGTATAGTTGGTATAGAATTTCATATTAGTTATATTAGTTTCAAGTATAAAATAGTGATTCAACATTTTTATACCTTGATTTAAGCATGATAATACCCTGAGCGGAAAACCCACCCACATCTTGTCTAACATCTGACTTACAGAACTGTAAGCTAATAAATGAGTGTACTTTAAAACCACTGAGTTTGTGGTAATTTGTCACATAGTAATAATTTTTTAAGTTATAAATTTAAAATACATTTTCATATCAACGCATCAGGCCCCATCAATTTTTAAAATATATTACCTATTCTTATTCATCACACTTTAAGAAGCACTTCAAATTTCTTCAAAATTCTAAAACAGAAAATTCTTACTGATTTTTATGGTATCCTTATTTTGTTTATTTACTATTACCATTACATTATTATTTTACCAACACAAAGGCTATTCTCTTCAGCACAAGACAAAATTTTGGGTATTATTTTGTATTCATCCTGTAAGCATGGTGACTACACTATTTGAACTAAAATTGAAACAAATGATCTGGCAAATCACATACATTTATGTGGCAAAGAAACGGAAACTTGAAATAAGAACAGTACCAAGTGATTTGGGAGGGGAAATCGCTATATCCATAAGTCCTGTGCTTTGCCCTTTTAATAGATTGAGTCCTCAGATAAAAGCACACCAGGTGTATACAAATGAAGGACTGATTTGGGAGGTGGGGGTGGATTTTGAATTTGTGGGCAAGACAAGTTTTTTCCTTCCTGTACTGGATACATAAATATAGACAACTGCATAAATACAGTGTACTCAGGGATGCTCTTCAAGAACAACTTATTTTCGCTTCCTACAACTTATTGTAAGGACAATATCAAGGAAAATAAACCTCCCAAGTACCTGTGTGAGAAGAACCATCAGGCAAAGGGGAAAGGGAAGGGGCTGGGGAATAGACTTACTCTCATGAAAACCTGAGCCTGAGGGCTGCTATTGTTAGTGCTAGAACCCCTGTTGGCAAAGAAAATGGATCAGAAGGGGTATGGTGTCTAACATCTTCAGTAATTGTATCTGAGAACAGACTTGACAATTGCTTTCTAGTCTGTTAACTGGACTGTTTTTGTTCAGCTTACTCTTAGAATCCCATCTGGTTAGTGTAACTTTGTCAATATTTTAAATGTACATTTACAATATGTAAAAACCAGGACTGTTTGAACCCTGTCACTAAGTGATACCAGAACAAAGGTGGGGGGTGGGGCAGAGAGAGGGGATGGTATGTCACTGGGGTTTGGTTGTGACAGAATAGCCTTCTTATATTCTTTAAAGGGAATTACTGGAACAGACATACCCATAAATGTAAGTACAGCAATATATTCCAAAGCCAAATACAAATAATTTTTATGAATAAATTTTATTGTGTTTTTCTATTTTTTTTTCTTGTATTTTTATATTACCATTTATCCCCCCTATTGCCTCTTCCTCCTCCACCTCCCTCCCCACCACACGTAATCATGGTGTGCTTATTTTAAATTTATGAATTACTTTTTTTTTAAGACTGTATTATTTTTAGGGAGAGAGGAAGGGAGGGAGGCAGAGAGGGAGAGAAACTGATGTATGGTTGCCTTTCACCTGCCTCCAGCTACAGATGTGGCTGGAGACCTGGCTTGCAACCTGGTTATGTGCCCTGGCTGGGAACTGAACCTGCAATTGGCATAGTGCCAATGCCTATCCACTGAGCCACCAGCCAGGGCTAGGATTACTTTTGAGACAACGCTGAATAGCCTGGAGCTCAGTGTCTCCCTCTTTTGGAAGATTACAAAGAGCAGACTCAGTGTAATCTGCAGTGGCTCAACAAAAGAGCAGGTACCAAGGCCACTTTCTCAACCTTGTGGCTTATCCTGTTACCAAATTGACCTCCCAGAACACACTGTTCATTAAGATAAGTAGGCTCTCCTATCTACCAGCTTATATGTTTTTTCTCAATAAAACCTATGTCATATCTGCCATTGAGGTAGTGTGTCTATGTCTCCATGACCCCCTTGACACATCCAAAGTCCTCCTCACACATTGCTTCTGCAACTCCAAACTGTTCTTGGTTCTCACACCCACTACTCAACTTCATGCATCTGGGGCCTTTTGCCTTAAACCTTCAAATTGAAGGCCTTGATTGTGTTGCTATTTAGAGTTGTTTATGTCTCTTAATAATACTTTATAGTTATTTTTAAGTAGATTATTACTTGCTTTTGGATAGCTAAGAACTATAGCTCTCAAAGCTATTATGTTAACTTCTTTCCATTTATAACTAATATAGGATGATATAGAGAGAAACTTTCAAATCTGTATAATTTTCCTTTGATTTTTTAACTGGACCATTTCAATGTTTACTGATAATTACAGTGTACCATGATGAAAGAATCAAGTATTTGTATTCTTAAATGGAACTATTTATCTAGGAAAGTCATCAGATCCTGAAAGAATGAATCTATAATGATATCATTCAAACAATGGCCTTTAGCATGATCAAGACCTTTAATGCTGGGGGGACCAAGATGGCAGAGGAGTAAGTGGAGCTACACCAATCTCCTCCCAGGATCAATCTGGCATTACAACTTAATTGGGGAAAAAATCATCTGGAATAACCAACAGAATACCAGCACCTCATCAGAATGTGACTGGTAGGAATTGTGGATATGAGAGAAAGCTGGCTGGGCTCCTACCCATGGCAGTGGCTGGAGGGTGGGTTCTAAACCCCCACCTGGGCTTCACAGCCCACAGCAACACAACTGAGAACCAAAAAGCATCCAACTGTGAAAAGCAGAAAAGCCATGGGTTTGATAGCCTGCGAGCACTAAAGACAGAGAATAACTAAAGTGACCACAAACAAAAATACATTAGCACCCACTTATCCTGGGCTCCAGCAGGAGGGCAGAGTGGACCAGAGGTATCTCAGTAGAGTTTGGAACAGTGGCTTAGAAGAGGAGAGAAATGAGGGAGCAATTTACAAGGTCCCAGTGCTGACTCATTCCTCATGCTGCTACACCAATTGGCTTCTGCCTGAGGGGTCCTCATAGGCCCACACACTGGAACCAATCTGCCCCACCCAGCAGTGCCTGAGCCTGGCAACTGATCGTAGATTCATTGATTTACAACTGAATCAATCTGCTCAGCCTAGCAGTGCCTAAGCCTGGTGACTGATCAGATTGATTGGATTACAACTGAATTAATTCACCCTGCACAGCAGTGCCTAAGGTGACCACTGATCACAGATTGATTGGTTTACAATGGAGCTAATCGGTCCTGCCCAGCAGTACCTACACCTGATAGCTGAGCACAGCTCAATTGGATTAAAAACTGAAGGGCACAGACAAAGATAATGGATCTCTGGTTGGCTCCAACAGGCTGACTAGGCCCAAACTATGGAAAGATTAGACGTCACCAGAGGTGAATCCAGGAAGTAAAGAAAGTGCACCTCTACATGACAGAAGATCACACCACAAAGACAGAATGCAAAAAAAGCCCAACCTAAAAAGCAAAAGCAAACAAGGACAGACACCTAAAAATTGGGGAGAAAAAGAAACAGTCCATCACCAAAAGGAAAAGAGGAATCCCCAAAAAGACTGCTAAATGAAATAGAGACAAGCAAACTAACAGATACAAAATTCAAAATAATGATAGAGAAGCTCAACAAGTTCAGTGAGCTCAAAGGAAGCTACAAATAGCTCCAGGAAAACTAAAAATGACTCCAATGGAACTACAAACAACTCCAGGGAAGCCACAAGGAACTTACTGAGAATCACACCAGCATTAAAAAGGACATAAAAACTATCAATAAGATCCAGGAGGAAGTGAAGAATATAATTTCCAAATTGAAGGAATCAACAGCAGGCTAGAGGAGGCAGAGGATCAGATCAGAGAGCTGGAGGACAACATAGAAAAATATTCCAAGATAGTGCAACAGAATGAAAAAAGACTAAAAAAGAATGAAGAGGTTTTAAAAGAGCCACAGGACAATATGAAATGAAATAATATCCATATCATGAGTCATATATATGCTATCTACAAGAGATCCACCTCATAAGAAAAGACTGACACAGACTGAAAGTGAAGGAAAGGAAAAATAGATTTCAAGCAAATGGACATGAAAAAAGGCTGGGATAGTAATACTTACATCAGACAAAATAGATTTTATAATGAAGTCCATAAAAAAAAAAACAAAGAAGAACATTTCATAATACTTAAGGGAATGACCAATTAAAAAGACATAACCCTGTATACATAGCACAGGAGCACCCAAACATATAAGAAAAATCTTGGAGGACTTCAAAAAGGATATTGACAGCAAAAACACCAATAGTAGGGGATTTTAATACACTTTTACCAAAAATGGGCAGATCTTCCAAGCAAAAACAAAAAACAAAAAACAAACAAACAAAAAAAACAACACCAAGGCTATTGTGACATTGAACAATGCTTTAGAAGAAATGGCTTTAAATAATATGTACAGAACTTTTCACCCCAAAGTAGCAAAATACACATTTTCAAATGCACATGGAACATTCTCAAAGATAGACCACATGGTAGGACACAAGACAAGCATCCACAAATACAAAAAAAACTGAAATCATACCAAGTATCTTCTCAAATAAAAATAGTTTGAAACTAGAAACCAACCTCAAGGGAAAAAAAACAAAAACATTCTAATTCATGAAGACTGAACGACATGCTACTAAGTAACGAATGGGTTAACAATGAGATCAAAGGAGAAATCAAAAAAGTTTCTGGAAATAAATGAAAATGAATACACAGTAGCCCAAAACCTATGGGAAACAGCAAAGGGGAGGCCTCAGAGGGAAATTCATAGCAATACAGGCCTACCTAAAAATGTTAAAAGAAGTTTATACAAATAACCAAACCATAAAGCTATAAGAACTACAGGAGCAACAACAAAAAAAGCCCAGAGCAAGTAGAAGGGAGGAAGTAGTTATCAAGATCAAAGCAGAATTAAATGACTTAGAGACTCAAACTACAATTCAAAGACTCAATAAATCCAGGACGTGGTTCTTTGAAAACAATAAATAAACTTGGCAAGCCTTTAATCAGACTCATCAAGGAAAAATAGAGAGGAACCAAATAAACAAAATCAAAAATGACAGAGGATAAATCACAACCAATACCTCAGAAATACAAAGGATCATAAGAAATTACTACAAACAATAATATGACAAGAAACTTGACAAACTGGGTGAAATGGACAAATTTCCAGAAATGTATAATCTACTGAAACTGAATCCAGAAGAAGCAGAAAGCCTTAACAGACCAATAACAACAGTGAAATTGAAACAGTAATTAAAAAAAAAAAAATTCCCAGCATATAAGAGCCCCAGACCAGATGGCTACACAGGCAAATTTTACCAAACATTTAGGGAAGAACTAACTCCTATCCTTCTCAACATATTCTAAAAAATCCAAGAAGAGAAATGACTCCCAAACTCTTTCTATGAGGCTAGTATTATGCTAATCCCAAAACCAGGTCAAGACACAATTAAGAGAGAAAACTACAGGCCAATATCTCTGATGAACATAGATGCTAAAATTCTCAACAAAATATTGCCAAACCAGATCCAGCAATTCATTAAAAAGATCATACACCATGACGAGTGGGATTCATCCCAGGGATGCAAAGATGGTACAACATTTGCAAATCAATAAATGTAATATACCACATAAACAAACTGAAGACAAAAACCATATGATCATATCAATAGATGCCAAAAAAGCATTTGATAAAGTACAGCAACTATTTATGACAAAAATGCTCCACAAAATGGTGAATTAGGGGGCATACCTCAACATAATAAAGGCCATATATGAGAAACCTGAAGCCAACATCATACTCAATAAGCAAAAACTAAAAGCTTTCCCCTTAAGATCAGGAACAAAACTAGGCTGTCCACCCTCTCCACTTCTTATCAATATTGTTTTGGGAGTTCTAGCCATTGAAATCAGACAAGAAAAATAAATCAAAGGCATCCAAATCAGAAAGGAGGAAGTAAAACTGTCATTATTTGCAGATGACATGATAGTGTACATACAAAACCCTATAGACTCCACCAGAAACCTACTCAACCTAATAAGCAAATTTAGCAAAATAACTGGGTATAAAGTTAATATTCAGAAATCAATGGCATTTTTGTATACCAACAATGAAACATCAGAGACATAAGCTAGAAAACAAATCCCATTTACCATAGCAACAAGAAAAATAAAGTACTTAGAATAAACTTAACCAAGGAGGTAAAAGACCTATAGTCAGAAAACTACAGAACATTGAAGAAAGAAATTAAGAAAGATATAAATAAATGGAAGCATATACCATGTTCATGGGTGGGAAGAATTAACATCATTAAAATGTCCATACTACCTAAAGCAATCTATATATTCAATGCAATCCCAATTAAAATACCAATCACATATTTTACAGATATAGAAAAAATACTTCAAAATTTATTTGGAGCTAAAAATGACCAAGAATAGCCATAGCCATCTTGAGGAAGAAGGACAAGTAGGAGGAATCACAATACCAGACATCAAACTATACTACAGGCCACTTTAATTAAAACAGTCTGGTACTGGCATAATGATAGACATGTAGAACGATGGGACAGAATACAGAACCCAGAAATAAACCCAGGACTCTGTGATCAATTAATATTCAACAACAAGGGGAAGGAGCATAAAATGGAGTGAAAATAGCTTCTTCAACAAGTGGTGTTGGGACAGCAACATGCAAAAAAAAAAAAATTGAGATCACCAACTTACACCATGCACCAGAATAAACTCAAGATGGATAAAGGACTTAAACATAGGCCATGACACCATAAAAATCTTAGAGGAAAATGCAGAAAGTAAAATTTCAGATATCCCACACAACAATATTTTCACTGATACTTCTCCAAGGGCAAAGGAAATGAAGGAACAAATAAACAAATAGTACTATATCAAATTGAAAAGTTTTTGTTCAGCTAAAGAAAACATCAGCAAAATTAAAAGGGAACCAAATGTATGGGAAAACGTATTTGTCAATGATACTTCAGACAAGGGTTTGATCTCCAAAATGTATAGAGAACTTATGCTATTTAACACCAGGGAGACAGACAGCCCAATTAAAAAATGAGCTAAGGACCTGAACACACACTTCTCTGAGGAGGACATAAAAAGAATGCTCAACATCACTTACCATCAGAGACATGCAAATTAAAACCACAATAAGATACCACCTCATACCTGTCAGAATGGAAAATCATCAAGTCAACAAACAAGTGCTGGCAAGGATGTGGAGAAATGGGAACCCTGGTGGGAATGCAGGCTGGTGCAGCCACTATAGGAAACAGTGTGGAATTTCCTCAAAACTCTAAAAATGGAGCTGCCTTTTGGCCCAGCAATTCCACTGCTAGGATTATACATAAAGAACCTTGAAACACCAATTTAGAAGAACCTATGCACCCCTACGTTCATAGCAGCCCTATTTACAATAGCCAAGTGCTGGAAACAGCCTAAGTGCCCATCAGTGGATGATTGGGTCAAAAAGCTTTGGTACATTTACACAATGGAATACTACAAAGCAGAAAGAAAGAAGAAAATCCTATCTTTTGGGACAACATGGATAGAACTAGAGAGTACTGTGCTTAGTTGAAATAAGCCAGTTAGTTAGTAAAAGACAAATACCATATGATCTCGCCCAGTACAGGAGACTAATGAACAAATCAAACAAGCAAAACAGAACCAGAGTCGTGGAAACAAGTAACAGGCTTTCAGTTTATAGAGGGGAGAGGGGAGCGGGAGAAAGAGGCAAAGAAGGGGAAGAGTTTCAAGGAATTAGTATAAATGACCCACGGACATGGACAACCTAGGGGTTGACAATGGGAGGGGAGATGGAGAGTGGGGGAGGGGAGAGCAGTGGTGGGGAAATGGGATAAATGTAACACAACAATAAAATCAAATTAAAGTACAAAAAAATTAGTAAGAAAAGACCTTTAATGCTTCCTTCTAAGACATGCATGCATGCTACTGAGGTAGTGGATAGCTAAAAAGGAACTAGTTTTCCTGATTTCTTAACTTCTAGGGGTTAGGTCACTTCATTTTTGGAAGTCCAAAGCTCAGAATTATGACCCAAGATATAGCTTCTCCTGAGCAATAAGGTCTGAGGCCTCTTAATATTTTCATAGCTTCTCACAAGATATCCTGGAGGTTATTGTCCTCTAGCTATTCAAAATCAGATCTTCCCACTACCAAAACTAAAATAATTAAAATTTCTTGCTGCTCTTTAGCTCTTGCTCTACCTTAGCATCCCAACACTTATTCCCATTCTGCTTTTACCTTCAGAGTTTCTATTATCTCCATAGTCTTTATGGTGGAATTAACAATGTGAAGCCCCTGGACCTTGCAGTGCAATAAAGGAGATTTCACCTGAAAGCTCAGCAAGAATTTCAAGGTGCAGAATCCGCAGTTTAGATGTGGCTCGCTAAGTAGCAACATGATTTCCTTAATTTGTAGATACATTTTTCTGGTGTTCAAATCACTGTAAGTATAAAAGGCAATGAACCCATAGTTCTGTGCTCCTCCAACCTGAACCTCAGCTGTCCCTATGAGTTGACAGGAGGGCACAGGGAAGCCTGTTTATGCTGCTGCAACCTTATCTCATGTAAATTCTGCATATGATTTATTCACTGCTTGGAGAGATCAAAGTAAAAGCAATCTTGAATCATGACCATGTTGTTTTGCCCATCCCTCAGATCATATTCTGTATTCTGATCTAGGTTAGCCCTATACTGTCTCAGATCTCACTCTGATATCTACATCCTCACATATATTTTTAATTCAATCCTCTTTCCACCTCATTTTTCAGCTTCTACTCTCCTTGGTACATGGTATAATCCTAACTCTGGATGAAGTTCTTTTCAGCTTAACACTGATTCTAACTTGTTTCCCTCATCCTTCTTGTCAATAAAAGACACTTGGCCCAGCATGTACCCTGCTGTGGTTTCCCATAAAGTTCTTACCGCTCCAACTTCTTCCAATTTAATGTGAAAAGTGGAGGAGACCAGCTTTCCAAAGCCACATGTAGACCACTGATTCATAACCCTTTTTCCATTGTCCTTCACTTAGAGTTCATACAATTTCTATTGGCTTAAAAAGAGGAAAATGTAAATGTGTTTTAGAATGCAACTGACCAGGATATAAATGTACAGTAAATTCATTACAAATGAGAATTAAAAATCATTAATTAGAATAAAATGTGAAAACAAGGACTCTATTTTTGCTGCAAAATTTTATTACCTGCAAAATACTGTGGAATCACTTGGGAATAGTATGGCTTTTATTTAAACCATGTGAAGTTGATACATTAATCAGCACAAAGTTATTCCTTATAATTGTTTTTGGTAGAAATTATCTAAAGATTATCATATAGGTACCATTTAGAATAAATATAGAAATAAGTTTAATGTTCTCTTCCATTTTCCTAACAATCTATGATGGTTTTCTACTTTAAAGAAAAGGTGTATATACAATATACCTTCTAAAAATTTATATACTCCAGAGGATAAATCATAAGTCACTAAAATAAATTTTAGTACTAATTATTAATATAGTTAGTAATAAAGTATATACTGAGCTATGTTTTCTTTTATTAAACTCTACAAAAATTTAAGATTTCTAATTATATTCTTAACTTATAGGTGATATCTCCAGTTAAATTTTAGCTAAAATGTTTGGAACACTCAATAAAAAGAGAACCTATGCAAAATCATTTATATATTATCAAAAATAACTGCAGAACATGCATTACAATTTAAAATGAAATTACTTAAAATAGGGATTGTATGTTCTTCTAATTTTCATTGAAACAGATTTTATCTTGACAGGTAAACTGTTTTTGGTCCATGTGCCCCATTGAATTCCAGTTGCAAGCAATTTTCCAGGGGTGTGAAGAATGCCATTAAGATTTGCTAGGCCACACTGGTTGAACCACCAGCCAGTGTTGTTATTGAAGTGACTACAGCTCTTCACAGACTGACCATTATTCATGCATGAGGGACGACATCCATCATTATCAACATCAGCTGTGCTGAAAGGCATTGCGTTTTGATTATCTTCTTTTCTATAGCCCCGAAATGCATCACCTGGGTAAAATAGATTTTGCAAATGACTAAATGTAAAGTCTTTTTTGTAATTTTTAATTGACTTTTAATAGCCTATTATGCTAAAGCATTGCATCTAAAATTAAGATTTAGCCCTGGCTGGTGGCACAGTGAATAAGGCACCAGCCTGTGAACCGAAAGGTGGCTGGTTCAATGCTCAGTCAGGGCACATAACCAGGTTGAAAGCCAGGTCTCCAGCCAGGTCTGTGGCTGGAGGCAGGTGAAAGGTAACCATACATTGATGTGTCTTTCCCTCTCTACCTCTCTCCCTCCCCCTTTCTCTAAAAATAATAAATAAAATCTTTTAAAAAAATTAAAATAAGATTTAAATTATTTTCTACAAGCTGTCATATTATAAACTCTCCTCCAGATTGCAATATGCCAAAATCTGATGCCAAATTTCTCAATATATTAGGGATCTTTAAATGGACTTTTGATACAAAATCAAAGTCCAAAATGGAAGTTTGGCTGTGTAGATGTAATCAGATAATTTAGACCAAAGATAATTATGTATCGACTTGCCGTTCTTCAGAGAAGAGTAACATGATGATTGCTAATTTAGAAAAAGAAAATAATTTACACATAATAAATGTTCATATCACTACCACTTTACAGCCTTTTAGATAGAAATAAATGAACGTGAAATGTCTGCATTTAAAAATTTTAGATTTGTCACAATAAAAATTGTTTTGTTTTATTTTTAGGCTAAAAGTATATATGAAATGCTCCATGCCCTCAAGAAAAAAAATTGATACATTTCTGAAATGTGCCTCTTCTTCATGGCTCCCCACATAACATTTGAACTAATTGGATATGAGTTAAAAGAACACAATGTTTAAAGGGCTTCCATTAGACAAGGTATATACAATATCCTTGATATTCCAATGATCTTCAAAAATTAAGTATCTTCTTGGCCAAGGCAAACCAGTTAACTAAACAGCAAGGGTAGGAGTAATGTTTTATTTTATAAAATTTGTATAAATAAAATATTCTAATTAGTCCCATTATACCTAGATTTCAACCATAGGTAAACTTTGCTAATAAGTTTGAACTGAAAGTGAAGCTACATAAAATCTTTGAAAAATTCAAAGCATATTTCATCATGCTTCCATACATTTGGCATCTCTTAACACATTGTTGACCAGCAATTTTATAGCAAAATCTAACGAAAGTGCAAGCACAAATTAACCTGTTATCGGTAAACAACATTTGGGCTTGAAAACATGAGTTTTTTCATGACTGGTCAACAATGTGTTAAGATATGTCTTTGAGGAGTCAGAGAACTTAATTAGCAGTGGTGGCCTAGCCTATACCTACACCCAGAGATGCTGTCTCTGTTCTTCATGGGAGGAAAAAAAGTATTTGCAGAGAAAATATATTTTCAACACCCACATAGTACAATACCTTTCAGAAGTTCAGATGAGAGAAACAACACTTCTGGAGAATTGCCTAAATAAAGTTATCCCTACACAGATACTTTCTCTAGACTAAGTCTAACTAAGCACCAGAAAGATCATACAAGTTCTGTCCAGAAGGTATCTAGCCATGTAATATGAAAAATAGTCATTTATTGAAGAAAATACAAAATACAAGAAATATTCTACACAAGACAATGACACCACAGTGCTCTTGAATTAGGCACGTTGAAATGTCATACAGCTCTCTCAATCGCCATCAGCTGCCTGACTGTATTTCCTGAATCTCATCAATGATCTGAAATCTCTTCCCTTTCAAAGATGATTTTAGTTTTGCGAAAAGTCGGAAGTCACAGGGTGCCAAATCTGGACTGTAGAGGCACTGATTCACCTGGGGTGATTTGATGTTTTACAAAAAATGTCTGCAGGAGACATGACACATGAGCAGGTGTATTGTCACAGTGAAGTTGTCAATCACCAGTTGCCCATAGATATGGCCTTCTGAATCATCCAAATAATTTCCACAAAGGAATGTTCAAGTTTAATGAAAAATTTGATTGCAGATTCACTGCTCTACTGGCTCAGTCTTTTGAATGACAGTACAAACACTGAACAGCATCTACTACCCCCTCTGACTAGTACAGTGAAGTCATCCTTGTTCATGTGTGTTCATTCTAGTCCACTCTCCTTGGCTGCCAGGCTACATTGATATCACACAAGTCATTCTCCTTATATTAACAATGGTTGAACATCTTCTGGACAGACCTTGTACATTAAATTAGCTCCTTTCTGTATTATATTTAAGAAATTATTTCAAATATATAATTTACTTGCCTACTTTTAAAGAAAGAACCCATTAAAACTTATCATCATGTTTTCTGTTCAGAGTGTAGTTAAAGAACATGGCACAACATAGCACTTTGTTTTTTCTTAGAACCCAGAGAAATTACTTGAGTTTTAGAATCCGGAATATATGTACTTTTTATGGAAAATTTGTTCAACTGTTCAACTTCCATATTTCTATCTTTGCTCTGAACTCAAAGTCAAATTTCTAGCCTACCTCTACACCACATTCATGATCACACTCAAGCCCCTGGTTTTACCTAAGTTTCTATCTTTACATTCTACTGATAACCTTTTTCGTTTTTGTTTTTTTTTTAATTTTATTGTTGTTGTATTACATCCATCCCCTTTTTGCTCCCCTCTGTCCCCCTCCCCTGATAACCTTTTTCTTTATTTTGATCAACAATTAAAGTTACTTAACAACCTTATTGGAAAAATATAAGAGTATGCCAAAATTTGAGATTTATGTAGTGAAAAACCTTTTTTGCCATTATAAATTATATTCTTTACTTAGATCCTAATCATCCTTTAGAGAAACCCCATGTAAACTTTTCTTAATATAGGATGTTCCATATTCAGATAGTTTGTTACACTTTTTGAGATGAAGCATTAAAAATTAGTTTAAAGGGTTAAAATATTTAACCCTTTATTTTTTAAATAATTTTGACTGCTTTACTGGGAAATCATATTTGCATAACCATAACAATAAAATTATCATTTCTGTATTAGAAAAACAGTCAAAAATAGCCTGCACACTCAGCTGTCAAAACACCTTTTCAAGTTGCTGCCATGTGTGCCTCAAATTCATTCTCTTCTCCTCCAGCCTTTTCATTCCTGAATGATATTTTCTCAGTATTTTTAATATACCTTTCCATTTACATTTCCATTTAAAATAGCTTATTTCCCCTATCCTGAAATAAAACACTATCATACAAAAGAAAATAAAACAAAATATTAAAAATTCCATGATTCTTCCAAGGCATCTGGGTAATTTTAGACATAAAATATTTACCAGCATTTCCTGAATATCGTCCCAAGTGAATTTTAAAAAATCTTGTTTCATCCTCCAGCCAAAAATTATCATATGATGCATAAGCCAATGTGTCATCTTCAGATTCCAGTGCCACATACAGCATAAAACTGGTGTTTTTCTGATTTACTATATAAAAAATCTTTTTAAGTCCTAACCAAAACTCGCCTGTAAAAACAAAAAGTTTTTTTAAATATACTTTAATATAAATCAAAATAACCCTTTATTATCAAGCTTTTGGTGTTGTTTATTATTTCCATAACTCTGAAATGGCTCATATAAATCATTTAAGGGACTGGATGGTCCTCACTCAAAAAAATATATCAGTGTTTGCCTAATTAGCACAAAAAAAATCTTCCCACTTCTTCTCTAGACTGGGGATAACTAAACTCTGTTTCATTTTTATTTCCCTAAATTAAATTCAAATTTTTATTTAAAAATTAAGTAAAAAGTCAAGTTTTACCTTAAAATATGTCAATAAAAATCCAGTTGAAATATTATAAATGATGGCTACTAGTAAATATAACAGTTTTAACTTCCAAATCAACACCTAATAATGATACATTTCCTGATAAAGACAGAAATTTTTTTCTGTCTTTGAGAATAATGCTTTATGAACAAATATTTCTTTGTTATAATGCAGCCTGTGATTTACCTATGAATGAAAATGTAATGTAACAACACTGGAGTATCCCCATGTTTAGGGTCAATATTTCCAAGATAATTGTTAGATCTAGGATGAATTATTAACCCCCTAATTCAGACTGCGTAAATCTTGAATGTTCTAGCCCATGGCTTTATTTTTCTACTTGAATCATGAAATAAGGAATTAAGGGTCTAGTCAAAATAAACCTCAAAGAGTTGGGATGAAGAGCAGTGTGACAGCATTCAAAGTTTTAGAACTATAGCTATTGTACTAATTCCCTCTCCAGGGCTTTGTCAGGAAGGGGGCTGCCCCCCCAAATCCTGTTCCTCTCTGTATACGGCTGACCCTTCTGCTGGAGTCTGCCAACTAGCTAGCCTTAAAGCTAACCTTATCCCAGAGCCCGGAACCCTGAGCTTCAGGAGTGACCACCATAGTGGCCTTGAGCAGGCAGGTGTCAACTCTGGGTATAGTGCCTCTTTGTTCTAAGGTGCATACAGCCTCCTTTTTTCCAATGTGAATATAGGATGTCCTTGCTGTAAGTTATGTGTGCTGCTGCTGTACGGGGTGGACAAACCTTGCATGGAATGCTGACACCCTCACCCAGGCTGCCTGGCTGCCTGAAAAGGAGAGTGGGTGCAGGACCCCTAGACCTTCTCTCTCTGTGGTGGTTAATCTAAGTGCAGCTGTGATAAGGGTGGGATAACCATGTGTGAGAATGCCAACATCCCCGCTGCCTGGCCTGTGTGGTCATAAACTTTCCAAATGCAATAAAGCATGTCAAATCTCCTGCCCTCTATCAGAATCTACTGGCCCAAAGCTAAAAGCTATAGGACCTGACAGGCTTACAGGGGTATTTTAGCTATAATCACACTTAGAATTAAAAATTATCTTGAAGAAGTACAGGAAGTAATAAAGAACAATAGGAAGTAACATGGGTCTCTAGGGAGGTCTGTGTAGTGTCTCAAAATTTGTAACTGTCCATTTTCAATGTCCCTCCCATCTTTCTCCTTTAGACAACCCCAAATTTAAGACTTAACAATATATTTAATTTAATATCAAGTCTTTAAAGCCACGTATAAAGGTACAAAGCAATTTATTCATGTTTATGTTTTGGATACCTGTCTGAAGACCTTTTTGTCAAAATTCATATAATTTCCCCATAGAAATAAGCATAATGGAAGGAAAATGACAATTCAGAGCCTGAATTCAGGAATAAGCACTCACTGGAAATTCAGAGGTTAATGCTGAGGAAAAAAACAGCTATTTGGCCTTACACATAACATTTTATTACATTTCATGTTCCTCCTAAAATCACTGGCATTGAGTGCTAAATGCTTGGGTGGCATTAGTATGGGATGCTAAAGATTTAAATGATAATATTAGTAATTTTAAAATAGCATAAAAATGATCAAAATCACATGCAAACATTCCAACTAATGTAAAATCTACAGTATTCAGAAATACTAATATTTCTATACACTAGCAAAAGTTATGCTGTTGTGTGGCAATAATGCAAATAAATGTTGCAATCAACCTAAGGTTTATATTTTTTAAATTTTGAACATAGTGATTTTAATTGATATTTTTGTAAAACAATACTCCCATTTTACATTACTTGAATTTGTACAGCCACATGCCTTAATTTTCATTATTTACTTGTGTAGATACAACACATGTCTAAAAATTTCAAGATTTATGGCAACTATGCCCACTCAATTTTTCATTCTACAAATAGTTGTTGATTATCTGTCAGAAATCTGCTGTGTACATAGCAGATACTTAATAAACACCTAATTGAGAATTTTCACTCAAATCACATTCTAACAAGTATCTAAAATTAAACATTTCCAAAGTCCAACTGAAGACCTATGCATTTTAAACCATTTGGCATATAAACAGAGAGTGATTTAGTCATATTTTCATATTCACAAGGATTTGATATTTTTACTAACAATTTGACCAAGAGATAGTCTGTAAGTAATAATACCAAAAAGAAGAACAAAGAGAAGAAATAAATATAATTTGACCTAAGAGGTCACCAAATCCATCCAGATAATCACACCATAACCTTTGGAAATCAATTATTCCACCAATCCTTTTCTGTATCACAGTCCATCCACCTCCTCTGTAATCCATGTCACACATTACCTAAAATAGATGAGAAAAGACAAAAATAATATACTGTGAGTTTTATTCTTTGATATAAAACTCATGCTTCACCCTTAAGCCTAAAGAAAGAAAAGATACTTTCCCTGACAGTATCAATGCAATTGTATGATATTAATATATTTCAGGATTTTTTCATTTCTAGAAATAATTTTATTCATCATACAAAGACATGTAGTTAACTTAAGAATAGTCCCTGTATAGGTGTTTGTAACTATATAGGTGTTTGTAACATTTTAAAGTTATTCTCTTATTCCTTAACTCTAAACAGTTTTCAATTGAATAATAACAGTATCGATAAGATGTGGCAGAGTGATGTGTTTCTTTACAAATTGAAAATGCTGATTTATTAAGTGTTAAATATTCCCATGTCTCCATCTTGTTCTTTTCCCAAAAAGCCTGGAAGGACTGTGTTGAGACTGAAATTTTCAGACAGAAATGCATGATCTGTGAACCATCTCAGCAGGCACTCATAGGTGTATCTGTTAGTATTGTGTAAAACACCCCTAAGAGGAACCCACAGAAGTGACAGAGGGAGGAAATCGGAGTAGTCCTCTCCATTAGAAACATTCTACTGCAGAGAAAGGCAGTGTGGGGTAAGTTAGGGGACCAACACTTTCCCACATGAAAGGTAATTATACATCCCACTCTTCAAAAATTAGAAGCTTTCCCTTTTCACGTCTGTGCAGGCCCATTTTTTAATCTGTAGGTGAAGTAATTTAAAATTTATTTTCCACCCAATTCCTAATTTTTGACATCTTGTCAAAAGATGTAAAAAAATGTCAGTAACTCTAAGAAGAGAAACTGGTAGTTCTACTTAGAAAAAAATTACTTTATTGTGTAATAAAGGCTATCAATAAACTTTAAAAAGGGACCTGTTTTTATGTTAAAAAACATAAAAATTATGTTTTTTTAATAACATAATTTCTAGCAGAAGTTTCT
Organism: Noctilio leporinus; assembly: GCA_004026585.1. Classification (NCBI taxonomy): domain Eukaryota; kingdom Metazoa; phylum Chordata; class Mammalia; order Chiroptera; family Noctilionidae; genus Noctilio; species Noctilio leporinus. Next base: position 50,267 of record PVIW01008376.1, read on the forward strand.
TCTAGAAATCCCAGCATGGAACTACTAAAAACAGGCTTTATAATTTATTTTATTCAATTTGAGAATGAATCAGATTTTCAATCTGTCTCACTTTACTGGGTTTTTTAATTATTAATCTTTTATACAATCACATAAAATCACTTTTCATACAAAAAAATTATAACCATATATAGGAAGGAAAATCAAAAGTATTTTTAGTAAGCTCCAAGGAAAAGCACACAATTATTTTCTAATACCCATAAGCTAATCTGTATTGCACAGTTCTGCCTATTATAAGGAGTATATAAGATCTTGCACCAAAAACATTTACTTTGAAAAGTCTAAGCAAGAATAGAAGAGTGAAAGACTCTCTAGTTCCTTTACACATTTGTAATTTGGGCAAGAATTCTGAAAATCCAAAATTTTGAAACTGGAACTTTTACTAATTGATTTAAATTTTTCATGAAAAAATATTAAAACAATTAAAGTTCAATATTAATTAAGTTGGTTGAATGCTTATTCTATTATAAGGGAAGTTTTTTACCTCAAATGGGTAGCTAGATCCTTCTGGATAGATTATATATAAACCACTTGGTGTTTTGGTAATAGAGCCAACAGTATCTTTGATATCAGTACAATCTAAACCTAAAAAAGTAAAATTAGTTATTCATGATAGTTTCAAATATACATTTAAGGCAATCATATTACTGAAGAGAATTAACAGTGTTCTGAGATTATTATAATCTTCATTAACAATGTGACCATGTTAAGTCTCAGTTTTAGAAACAAGGAGAAAATGCATGGAAGAAGTGGGATTGAAGAATGTATGCTACAATAAACATACCACTGTTATTAGTATTCAATACCGTTTAAAAGTTTCATTTAGGGTTAACATTTATTTAATATATTTTATAATTATACATTCTCCTGCACAATAAATAATACCTTTCAGGAATTTAGGTTTATCATGGGGACATACTGTGTAAAGGTAATCTATATGTATGAGGAGGAGAAAACCCAAAGGAATTAAGTAGATTAACTACTATAGACATATTTTTGACTACTTATTCAAAACTTCAGAAACTCTGATGTGTTGGGGATCACTATTACAAGCAGCAAAGGGAGAGAAGGGCAAAATCACTTTCTCCACGAAGAAAAAATTATACTTGAAGCTAGAACCTGCTCTGTTGACAATAGATCTATGGCATCCTGTAATCACCCTCCCCAAAGCATTCTACAGTTGTCAGAGAATTGTAGACATATTTATGTTATGTGGCTATTGCATCTTACTCTAAGATACTTTACCCTGTCTTACCTTTTATAAATAGAATAAAATAAATTCAACTCTTACAAGTGTCAATTACACAGAAAGACAACCATGTGAAAGCCTAGGACTCCGGAGCCCCAGTTAGAGCCCTAGTTCTACTCCTTACTAATTGAGAACATTAGCTAAATTACTTAACCTCATTTATTCATGTGTAATGCCATAATAACAATAATAATAATATCTAAGTTGTAGTGTTACTCTGATGATTTACATCATAAGGCTTTATGTAAAGGACTTAGCACAGTGCCTAGGATACAGCAAATATTCAAAAAATATCATCTACAAAAGCAGCTATAAAATGATTTGTCTTTCCCTTCATTTACAGGAGACATTGATTTGTTATCTTTGTTCTGATTTACGAAAGCATTCCTATAATAAATTTATGATCCAAGATATGATAGAAGTTGTCAATGAAAGACTGATCTGGGTTAGAATATCTGCTTTGACATCACTATCCAAATAAGTGTGAACAGATTATTTACATTTTTCTGGGCTGCATATTTCTCACCTGATCATAATCACCATCGCAGCAAACCCTTATATTGCCTTCCTTTGCATCAAGCAGTATTTTAGGAGTTTTTCATATATTTACTCAATCCTTACAACAACCACATGAGGTAGGTATCGTCAGTTTACTAATGACAACACTGATGTTAAGAAAACATAGGATGAAGGATTTAAAGAAGGCAGTCTGACATCAGACTCCATGCTCTTCCCTACCTTGTAACACTACCCACCTAGGGTAGTTATATGAAATGAATGAGATGTAATAAAATAATAGCAAAATAACAGGTGACTGCCTATATTAGTTCCTGACACATAGCAGATTGTCAGTAACAGTTTAGTCCCTTCCTTTGTAAGGAAAAAAGAGAGGTCATATACTACTAAGCCCTCAATAATATTTACCTGCTTGAAACTTCTTTATATTAATTTATATTTGTTACATTTGTGGGCATTTTTCTTAGAAACCCACACCTCTGGGAATTACTATACTGTGTTTTAGTGCAAAAGGTGCTAAACTCCAGTTTCTTTCTGTATTTTTTCTTTTCAAATTTTAAGTACCAATTTGAAACATTTTAAATATGACAAAAATACTTTTTATACATGGGAGGAACTCTGAAACTTTCTTCTGATGATTAAATATTAATAAAATATAAAGGGAAGACCAGAATTCAATTACATAAAACTATGCTATTGTCAACACTCAGAATATCTGTATATAGCCATGGCTTTCAAACAGTCAGAAAAGTTTCCCAATTTAGGAAAGTACACATCATGTGGGTTGAAATTCATTTAATGTCAGGTATTATTTCTCAAGTCTGTTAGGTAATAGTGAGCTGTATTTTTTAAACAAAACTTCTAAATGGCCCAACCTGTCCAGGAAAAATTTAAGCAATAACAGACAAGCATGAAAAGCTGAAATACCAAAACTCTCACCATGTGACTGAACTGGTCTGTGAGGAAAAGGATCCAGCTGTTTTCTTAAAACTTCAGTGGTCAAAAGGAGAACTCGATTCATGAGCTCATTAACCTAAATAAATGCATACATTTAACCAAATTTATATTTGAACAAACCTCTATTAGTTGAATTCTATATAACTGATATCTCTCAGCATCTTAGAAATACAGCTCTGAAACATATATAGTATAATGGCCATTTTTCTGCATTGAATCCTTTACTATTTCAACAAAGCAGTAAAAGTGCAGCTATGTAGCAACCATTAAACTTAGTTGTTTACCTCCTGCTCTTGCTTTTATCTGCCCATCTCTGCACTTGACTGCTCTTGCAAATCTACTCTTTCTATCTTGCTTGAGCCATCATTGTAGTTTCCTATCCTAACTCCCTGCCCACTTCCTCTGCTCTTCCTCAAGCCATCCTTCACACCAACTGCCAATCTGATCATTTCATTTCCCTGCTCAGACATTTGGGTGACTTGTTGGTTTGGCATGATTTAATTCCTGATTCTTTAAGCCAGTTTTCTCCCTACATCCTTAACTCAACAGCCACTCACTCCATCCCTATACCACTCCAAGTATTTCCACCAAATGCAATGTCCTGCCCTTATTACCCAACCTTTGTGACATTTGAAACATTTATTCATCTCTCATGACTCAGGAGTTCTATAATCTGGGAAGGTTTCTCACCTCTTGGATTTTAGATATCTTTTTTGTGTCATTCTAACAGCATTTGCAACATTTTCAATATATTATTCTTCTATTTTAGACTGTGTAACCCTTAAGTAAAGGTCCTTTTTTTGGTTATTACTTTCTGTTTGCCTGAGGCTTACAATGGTGCCTCCAACATAGTAGACACTAAATAGATCTATTTCTGCATTAAAAAAGTAAATAATTGTACCTCCAGCTAGCTATATCATTGTGCAAACACAATAACAACGCAATACCCAAAATTCATACCTGATTAGATAAATAATCCAAGGAAGCTTGCTGCTCATCCATTATATTTCTTAGTAGTTTTTTGGTACTTCGTGTGTAAGAAACAATAGAATTTTGCAAATTTCCTTAAATCATAATAAAAAGTATTTGCTCAATAATAAGTTGTTATAGAAACCAATTACAGTGAAAAATAATGAATTTCACATGATTTTAGATAAATATGTAAATAGTAATACCTCTGTCTAAATACTTAAAATTGCATATTCTAGTCAGTGTGCTTTTTTAATAACTTGGGATTAACCAAAACCACAACTGTTTTAACACTTCTTAATGAAACTATGCTTCCTAATAATTTAGACTACCCTTAAGTAATTTAACGTGATATCATTGAAAAACATTATGAATATCAATTGTCACCTTATAAGATAAGAGGTATAAAAGCAAGAGGTCCAAGACTCATTGATTCCTACTATATAAAAAAGTGAAAGCCAATAATCCCCTATTATGTAATTTAATTTTAAAATTAAACTTTATTTTAATTTTTATATTAATGCTATTTTTTATTTATTTATTATTATTTTTAAAGATTTTATTTATTATCCTCAGAGGGAAGGGAAGGGAGAGAGGCAGAGAGAGAGAGACATCAATGTATGGTTGCCTTTCACCTGCCTCCAGCTACAGACCTAGCTGGAGACCTGGCTTGCAACCTGGTTATGTGCCCTGGCTGGGAATCGAACCAGCAACCTTTGGGTTCACAGGCCAGCACCTATCCACTGTGCCACCAGCCAGGACTTCAATGCTATATTTTATATAAACAAATTGCAAGCACATATACTTGTATATACATCATAAATAGTCAAACGTTTTGGTGGGTTTGTTTCTAATAGAATTTTCACTATATATTTTCCTTTTTAAAAGTGTTTTTATTTTTAAACAATCTTACTGATAAAATAGTTACAAGAAGAGTACAAAGAACTTTTTCCTAAGTTATTTGAGAGCATGCTGCCATGATGTCCCTTTATATTTCAGTGTGTACTTCTTACACCAAGACATTCTCTACAACGCACCCATCAAAATCAGGAAATAAACATGGACCACCAGATGAGGTCTGTCCTGAAAGTATCAGCCACACAAATTTCTTAATTATATTGACATTGGCTTGATACTTTCTGGACAGACCTCATATATTTATGAGACCTCATGCAAGTTTCTTCAATTATACTGATGATGTCCTTTAATAACAAAAAACAACCACACATTATTACATAAATTATTCTTTTCAGAATTATTTTTATTTCTATATTCCTTTCCCTCAAGCAGTAGAATCACATTATTAATTCTTAATAGCTTAAAATTTCCCTCACCCAGCCTTCATTTTCTTTTTTACTTTCTGTCTTAGTTTCTACTAGATTTTTTTCTGATTTTAGACACCTGTATTTTTTTAGAAAGAATATTTTTATTTTTGTTGTTTTTATTGAATTTATTGGAGTGACATTGGTTAATAAAATTATATAGGTTTCAGGCGTATAATTCTGTAATACATTATCTGGATGTTATATTTTGCATTTGCCACCCCAAGCCAAGTGTCCCTCCATCACCATTATCTCCCCTTTAACCTTTCCTAGCCCCCCTCATCCCCATTTCCCTCTAGTAATCACAACACTATTGTCTGTGAGGGTCTTTTGTTTTGTTTTGTTTTGCTTTTGCTTAATTTCTTCACCTTTTTCAGCTAGCCCCACTGTCAGGAGGAGGAAGTCCACTGTCTATAAATGGCTATGCCTTCCGATGGGGTCAACCTAGGAGTCAGCCTTGGAGTCAATCATATCTCTAGAACCCCCAGATCACTGGGCCCCAAAGTAACTGACTTAGCAACTTTGAGAAGACTGATGTCACCCCCTATGTAACTCTTTGTCATAGAGCCTCCTTTTTCCCAGTGTGTAGGTAAGTCTGCCCTTGCTGTAAGCTTGGTACATTCACTGCCGTTATAGGAAAGTAGACAAACCATGCATGGAAATGCCAGCACTCTCCAGCACCCTGCTGCAGCTGAAGCAGGAGGGTGGGTGTGGAAATGCCTCTACTTTCTGCAGACATTAACCCTGCCATGGCAATAAAGAATGCAAAACTCCTAAAAGCTCTGTGCAAGTCAAGTTCTTCTTTGCCCCAGACCAGGGCCCTCCCCATTATTTGGTGGTCTCAGACACAACAAGATTGGACCTGACACCTTTCCCTCTGACAGCTGCCTTTTCATTCTCTATCCATGAGTCTATTACTACTTAGTGTGTTAGTTTATTTTGTTCGTAATAGACCTAAAGCTCCACTCCCTGGCTTGAGAAGCCTGAGATACATGTATTATGCATAGAATTAAGCACATTGAAGTAAGCTTTTTATATTTTCTAACCTAGGAATTTCATGAAGAACTGAATCAAATTACCACCTCTTCCATTTCTGGTTCCCCGTCTTCATCTCACCCCTACATACATATAATAGACCATGAAAATTACTGCATTGTTACTAAATAGTTTTAAACAAGAAGTGATATTTTTAAACTTTTCATTTTTTTATATTTTGTTACATAAACTGTTGTGAATTTATATTATATCTTGTAGCAGTTTTTCAGTACTAATGAATTCCCCATCTCAAAACTAAGGTGAAATTTCCTATAGTCTCAAACGGAAGTAAGACAATCGGTTTAGGCAAATTGATACAATACTACTATCAGTGGCCTCTGACTTGCCCTTTCCTTCTATGGTCTCTTGATGTAATTGAGCTATATAGAAGGACTTATTCATTTACCAAACAATTCCTAAGCCCATATTGTGTGTCAAACACATAAAACCCCTGGCCTAAGATGATCAGGTACATATAAATAACCCAAACAAAAGCTAACACATATTTTTTCTATGCCTTCCCTAGAAATAATAATAATATACCTTTGTAATTATGATTATCTGTAATACTTACTACATATGAAATGTTTTTCTTCTCGTGTAATTTTAGTTTTAACATCACATGATTCCTCACAATCTTCCTTATAAACAGTATCATTACTTTTACTTTCATCTTTTGCATGAGATACATCTTCTACAATATTAACCACTGAAGAATCCTTTACATTAAAAAATAGAAATAAGAAAATATATGAAGTATGTTATATGGCCTAATACACAATAAACAAGCAGACTAAATAGAAAGGATGAGATTTAATGATGTAACAAAGATGCACATTTGAGGGGGTAAAAAAGAATGAATTGGTTAGTTGGAACTTGCATAAATAAACCCTATGAGTAGATTTTAGGTATGATATGTTAGTTCAATACTTTTGCTTTTCTCTTTTATTCTTAAATTACCAAAGGACTTACAATCATCCCTTGGTATACACAGAGATTGGTCCTAGGACCCCTACAAGATACCTGAATCCACAGATGCTCAAGTACCTTATGTAAAATGGCATAGTATTTGCATATAGTCTACGTATTTCTTCCTGTGTACTTTAAATAATATCTAGATTACTTGTAATACCTAATATAATGTGAATGCTGTGTAAATGATTGCCATACTGCATTTTTTGGGGAATAATGAGCAACAGAATGTCTCTGCTTATTTAGTACAGATGCCACCATCTTAGGCCTAATTACACGGTAAGTGTCAGCAACAACCTAAGCTTTCTTCCAAATATTTTCACTCTGTAGCTAGTTAAATCTGTGGATATAGAACCCACGGATGCAGAGGGCCAACTGCATTTAGGCTCTGCTTTCTATAACTGTGGCTCCATGTGGCTTTAATTTTTGCACGAGTGTACGTGTGATAGAGTGCTAGGCCATCTGTCTTCCGGGAATCTTGCAATTTGAAATTACTTGAACATGGACTAAGCAGGTTCCCTGAGATACCTTCAACATTGCTATGCCAAATGGACTATTAGGAATCATTTTAAGGGGTGGTGGGAGTGGAGAAGCATGTAGTAGGATCATCACTTTTGTATAAGCTAAAGTATTTGGAGATTTAAAAGTAAAGTAGTAATAGGTTTGAAAGGTATCAGTTATAATGGAAAAAAATCATGGAATTTTGCTTTGCAAAATCAATAACAGATGTCATTTTACAAAGCCAGCTACAACTGTTATTCTGATAGTATCTATTCTTGTCACTATGGTTTCTTCAATGTTAAAATATTCTTTGATAGAAGTTATATTGATTTAAATAACTGTTATTTTTAAAAATAATAATGAGTAATGTCCTCCTTTCACCTGAACATTGAGAGAAAGGTGAAGAGCTAATCACTTATAAAAGATAACTGCCCCAGAAAGATAAACACATTTTGTTAGATAGATCTATTTTTAACTTCTTGCTCTTTCTCTTCTATTGCTATAACTGCCATACTAGATGCTTTCAAAAACCTAGGTTACAAGTATATTTGCTCAGATTTAAATAAGATTCTTAAATATTTAGTATTTTAGAGACTTAAGTTATTAATATTTCTTTACTTTGCTAGAATTTATTCTTCCTTAACTTTGGAACTTCAGAACTTAGTATCCATACAGTGATAAATATTTAAATATGTAGCATACAAATCCCCATATACTCAAATAGTATTATATACCATATATTAGCTATTTCACTGACATTGTTTTGAATAAAAGTTTCTAATATTCTAGGTAATCACTCACAAGACTATAATGGAAATATGGAAGTTTGTAGAATAGATTTTTTAAGTGAAGTGAATTTTTTAATTACCTACCAGATAGTTCATTATCAAAATCAATAAAAAAGCTGCTGCTAGCTAGTTTTTAACCAAAGCTTGCAATTTCTTTAAAATAATTTCACAAGAAATGTATCGAGAATCAATCTTCAGTTTATGGTTTTCTAAATTTAAAAATAACATCATTAAACAAAGTTTTAACATTTCTAAATAAACACTTTAATTTTCCATAAATTATATTGGGTAATAAAATTAATCTTTTGAAACATCTAATATAAATCTTTAAAACCCTATAATCATGCTTTCCTAGCTAAAATAATATTGCTGAAACTCTTACCTTAGATTGATGTACACAGTTACCTTGTATAGTTTCTTCACAAATAAAAATACATATATTTATGAACAAGAGTGAGATTTGGGAAAGATACATCATATTTTTCTTGGAGAAATAAAAACTTCTTCAAATATCAGTCAGCTGTCTGTGGAAAGAACTACAGTGCATAGAGTCTTCAGTCAAAAACTTCTGGAAGGTGTACAACAAAAACAGAAGCCGATACTTACTGGTTTCCATGCCCTCATTTGAAACAACACCCTTCATATGAAAAACAAGGTAGCCTCTAGAGATCCTGTCATTTGAAGTTATAAAACCCCCCTTTTTTAAATCACTACATGCATTCATTATTAATCCATGCCTTTGGAATATGGGCAATAAATAGGTCATGAATTTATAGTCCATCTAGTTTTTGGGAGTCCAATACTTTTGCATTAGAAAAATGACTTTGATAAAATGTATCTCAATAATTATGAACTGGTTTGAATGAGAATCATAAAATAGAAATGAGTGACGGAGTGGGAATAGTATTTCTACAAAATGCTAAGTAGAAATTAAATCAATGTGGACATCTGCAGCAGATAGATAATTCAGAATTAAAAAATGCTTTGAACTGAATTTAGTTATCAATGATGATCATATTAACCTCATAAATGCCAAGTTTCTAGTACTCTGATTTGTGTGTTTTACATCTATATTGTTAAAAGTTAAAAAATTTTAAACCTAAGGGAATTATTGGTATTAAAAATTACCACTCCCTGAAAGCTGATGGATCATGTCTATGAAAGGTTTTCATTCTCCCATACAAGGGCTCTTTTTCTTCATTATAAACATGCCTAAGTCTTCACTATCTTAAAATTAAGAGGCAAAACAAAACTTTCTGAATCTTGCTTCCTGTCCAAGGTATTATTTTCTCCATTTTTTCCCCTAGCCTGAGAACAACAAGCCAGAGACCATTGTTTTTGCTTCTAGCATAGTAAATGATATATAATAGACACTCATATATAAATTAGTGAAAATATCCTAAATATTCTCTGACTTCATTTCTTTACTACCTATTATTTAAACCCAAACAACCCTTATCTCTTAGCCTAGTGAAACTTTCTCAGTTTTTCCAGTGAGGCAGTATGAAGTGGTGTCTATTGCTGGCTCTGGGACCAGGCTGCCTGGGTCTGAACCTTGATTCCCCTACTCCCTTGCTCTGGAAATGTGCAGAAAATTACCTAATATCACTGTCGCTTAATTACTTCCTTTGCAGAACTGGGATGATTGTGTGGATTTAATGATCTAATATATGTAAACACTTGGCATAATTTATGAAAAACAAAAAGCACTGAAATGTTAGGTAGTGTCATTATTATTATTATTGTATTGCTTGTTTATAATACAATTCTAACATAACTGACAATATCTATGACCTTTATAAACAATACTAGGAGTGGTTGAGTATACATATACCTTTAATCTTAAATTTCTAGATTAAGTCATAAAATTGAAATGAAGATGGCAGAACTTTAGCCATTTTTTAACCAGCCAGGCATTAAAATTCTCTGTTCTTTCACTGCTTGCCAAGAGACAAATTCAGAAAATTTTTGAGCAAAACAAAGACAAAAACAACAACAATAAAACTTCAGCAGAAGATGGAAAAAATAGCCTCAGTCAAGATGAAAGTGAAACCTCAGTAAATTATTCATCACAGGATGCCTTACCGTATAACTCACAAGGTTATAGCAGTATTCAAATTAGATTTAGTTATGAAACTATGCATTGTAACCATAAAATGGTTACATCCCCCATGCACTTCAATCTCATATACTAGCACAGTATGCCAACTTCTCTGTTTTAGATACAGTGGTCTTGTTGCTGTTCTTGAAACACATCAAATAAAACACTGCCCTCAAAGCCTTTTACATTTACAGAGCCCCCTTTTCCTATAGTATTCTTCATTCAGATATTTGGATGGCAACCTCCTTTCTTCGTTCAGACCTCTGTCCTAATTTCCCTTTCTCAGAGGACTTCTCTGAGTATTCTACCTAAAATAGAACTGACATCTGCCTCTCTTCCCTTACACTATTCCATTTTCCTCATAACACTTTTCACTACATGATATATCCTGGTGGGGAAGAAAATATAAATACAAGCTTCATAAACATAAGGACATGGAAATTTTGTTCATCACTATATATCCAGCACCGAGAAAGTGTGGCATATGCTTAATGTATACTTCCTTAATAAAAAATGAAATATTTTATGGTTTTGGAGTGTGAAAGAATTAAGCATTATATTCAACAGGAATGTCACTTCTGGGAAAACAAAGATTTTAGTATATTTGTATTGCTTTAATCATATTTGCCTTTCCTGTCAAGAAAAATTTATAAATAATTCAAATTATCTTTTTCCTACACAAATATTGTAAAGCCTTTTTTAGACTCTAGGACTATATAAGTAGAATAAAATGCAGAAAACCTGCTTTATATTTTGAATAAAGCAAAAAATTAGTTCCTGTGATTAATTAAAAATAAAAGTTGGCAACATTGTGTTTAAAATTTATGTTCTTGGTTATTGTAGAGCAACATATGAATGAAGAATGTTTATATGAGCAAGAATTTGTAGGCAACCACATTATGCCTCTTAATGTTAATATATCATTCAACAAAGTAAAAAGGTAACTAGGAGTTATAAGATATAAACTATAATAAAGCAAAAGCTAGATTTTCAGGAAAGCCAAACATGCATGCCTAGATACTCCTAACGGCAACCACAACCTTCTTCCCTTTTATTTTCACCCTACACTCCCCTACTTCTCTCCCCATCCCCGTTCTCCTCCTCCCCGTCCCCTCCCC